>CM069527.1:118397500-118400000 GCA_035773235.1 Eospalax fontanierii
GAGGGTTAGGGTTAGGGTTAGGGTTTGGGTTAGGGTTAGGGTAAGGAGTTAGTGGTTAGGGGTTAGGGTTAGGGTTAGGGTTATGGTAAGGGTTAGGGTTTGGGTTAGAGTTAGGGTTAGGGTTAAGTTTACGATTAGGGTTAGGATTTGGGTGCGGTTAGTGTTAGGTTTAGGGTTAGGGTTTGGGTTAGGTTTAGGGTTAGGTTTAGGGTTTGGGTTAGGGTTATGGTTAGGGTTAGGGTTTGAATTAGGGTTAGTGTTACCATTAGGGTTAGGGTTAGGTTTTGGGTTAGGTTTAGGTTTAGGGTTAGGGTTTGGGTTAGTGGTAGGGTTTCGGTTAGGGTTAGGGTTAGAGTTAGGGTTAGGGTTAGTGTTTGGGTTAGAGTTAGTGTTAGCATTAGGGTTCGGGTTAGGGTTTGGGTTAGCGTTAGGGTTATTGTTAGGATTTGGGTTAGGGTTAGGCTTAGGATTAGGGTTACGGTTGGTTTAGGGTTAGGGTTAGGGTTAAGGTTTACGGGTTAATGTTAGGTTTAGTGTCAGGGTTTGGGTTTGGATTAGGGTTAGGTTTTCCGAAAGTGTTAGGGTTAGGGTATGTGTTAGGGTTAGAGTTAGGGTTAGGGTTTGTGTTAGGGCAAGGTTTAGGTTCGTGTAGCGGTTAGAGTTAGGGTTCGGGTTAGGGTGAGGGTTTGGGTTTTTGATAGGTTAGGGTTAGGGTTAGGGTTTGGGTTAGGTTTAGGCTTAGGGTTAGGTTTAGGGTTAGGGGTTAGGGTTAGTTTTTGAGTTTGGGTTAGAGTGAGTGTTAGGTTTTGGGTTAGGGTTTAGGTTAGTGTTAGTGTTAGCATTAGGTTAAGTGTTTGGGTTAGGGTTCGGGTTAGAGTTAGGGTTTGGGTTAGGGTTAGGGTTTGGGTTAGGGTTTGGGTAAGGAGTTAGGGTTTAGGGGTTAGGGTTAGGGTTAGGGTTACGGGTTAGGGGCTAGGGTTAGTGGTTAGTGTTAGGGTTTGTGTTACGGTTAGTGTTAGGATTAGGGTATGGGTTTTTGTTAGGTTTAGGTTTAGGTTCAGGGTTAGGGTTAAGTTTAGGTTCAGGGTTAGGGTTCGGTTTTGGGTTAGGGTTAGGGTTAGGGTTAGGGTTTAGGGTTTAGGGGTTAGGGTTAGGGTTTAAGGTTTAGGGGTTAGGTTTAGGGTTAGTTTTAGGGTTAGGGTTAGGGTTTTGTTTAGGGTTAGGGTTAGGGTTAGGGTTTGGTAAAGGATTAGTGTTAGGGTAAGGGTTAGAGTTAGGAATTGGGTTAGGATTAAGTTAGGGTTAGGGTTAGGTTTATGCTTAGGGTTAGGGTAAGGTTTGGGTTAGGGTTTGAATATGGGTTAGGCTTAGGGGTTAGGGTTAGTGTTAGGCTTAGGGTTTGGTTTAGGCTTAGGGTTAGGGATAGGGTTAGGGTTAGGGTTAGGGTTTGGGTTAGGTTTAGGTTTAGGGTTATTGTTAGGGGTAGGGTTCGTGTTAGGGTTAGTGTTTGAGATAGGGTTAGGTTTAGGATTTTGTTTATTGTTAGGGTTAGGGTTAGGGTTAGGGTTAGGGTTAGGGTTAGGGTTAGGGTTAGGTTTTGGGTTTGAGTTAGGGTTAGGCTTAGGATTAGGGTTAGGGTTAGGGTTAGGGTTTTCGTTAGGGTTAGTGTTAGTATTAGGGTTAGGGTTAATGTTTTTGTTTGGGTAAGGGTTAGGGTTAGGTTTACGGTGAGGTTTTGTGTTTGGTTTAGGGTTTGTGTTAGGTTTAGGGTTAGGGTTAGTTAATTTTTAGGGTTAGGTTTAGGGTTAGGGTTAGGGTTAGGGTTATATTTAGGGTTAGGATTAGGGTTTCGGTTTTGGTTAGGGTTACGGTTAGGGATTGGGTTACGGTTAGGTTTAGGTTTAGGGTTAGGGGTAGGGTTAGGGTTTGTGTTAGGGTTAGGGTTAGGTTTAGCGTTAGGGTTAGGGTTAGGGTTATGGTAAGGGTTAGGGTTTGGGATAGGGTTAGGGTTAGGATTAGGGTTAGGGGTTGGGGTTAGGGGTTAGGATTAGTGGTTAGGGTTAGGATTTGGGTTATGGTTAGTGTTAGGATTAGGGTTTAGGTTTTTTTTAGGGTTAGGGTTAAGTTTATGGTTAGGGTCAGTGTTTGGGTTAGGGTTAGGGTTTGGGTTAGTTTTTGGGTTAAGTTTAGAGTTAGGGTTATGGTAAGGGATAGGTTTTGGGTTAGGGTTAAGGTTAGGGTTAGTGTTTGGGTTAGTGGTAGGGTTTCGGTTAGGGTTAGGGTTAGAGTTAGGGTTAGGGTTAGTGTTTGGGTTAGGGTTAGTGTTAGCATTAGGGTTCGGGTTAGGGTTTGGGTTAGGTTTAGGGTTAGGGTTAGGGTTAGGGTTAGGGTTAGGGGTTAGGGTTAGGGTTTGAGTTTGGGTTAGAGGGAGTGTTAGGTTTTGGGTTAGGGTTTGGGTTAGTGTTAGTGTTAGCATTATGTTAAGGGTTTGGGTTAGGGT
>CM069527.1:118412500-118417500 GCA_035773235.1 Eospalax fontanierii
GTTAGGATTAGGGTTTTGGTTTGGGTTAGGGTTAGGGTTAGGTTTAGGGTTTGGGTTAGGTTTAGGGTTAGGGTGAAGGTTAGGGGTTAGGGTTAGGTTTAGGGTTAATGTTAGGTTTTGGGTTAGGTTTTGTGGTGTGGTTAGGGTTAGTGTTAGGGTTTGTGTTAGGGTTAGGTTTAGGGTTAGGGTAAGGGTTAGGGTTTGTTTTAGGGTTAGGGTTAAGGTTAGGTGTTAGGGGATAAGGTTAGGGGTTAGGGTTAGGGTTTGGGTTAGGGTTAGGGTTAGGGTTAGGGTTAAGGTTAGGTTTAGGTGTTAGGGGATAGGGTTAGGGGTTATGGTTAGGGTTTGGCTTAGTGTTTGGGTTAGGGTTAGTGTTATCGTTAGGGTTTGGCTTACGGTTAGTGTTAGGATGAGTGTTTGAGTTTGGGTTTCGGTTAGGGTTATGTTTTGGTTTAGGGTTAGGGTTAGGTTTTGTGTTAGGGTTAGAGTTAGGGTTAGAGTTAGGGTTTGGATTAGGGTTAGTGTTAGGGATAGGGTTAGGACTAGGGTTTGGGTTAGGTTTAGGATTAGGGTTAGGGTTTGAGTTTGGGTTAGGGTTAGGGATAGGTTTAGGGTTAGAGTTAGGGTTTTGGTTAGGGTTAGGGTTAGGGTTAGAGTTTGAGTTGGGGTTAGGTTTAGGGTTAGGGTTAGGGTTAGGATTAGGGTTTGGGTTTGGGTTAAGTTTAGGTTTAGGGTTAGAGTTTGGGTTAGGTTTAGTGTTAGGTTTAGGGTTAGGGTTCGGTTTAGGTTAAGGTTTAGGTTTAGGGTTAGGGTTTGGTTTAGGGTTAGTGTTAGGGTCAGGATTAGGGTTTGGATTAGGGTTGGGGTTAGGGTTAGGGATTGGGTTAAGGTTAGAGTTAGTGTTAGGATTAGGGTAAGGAGTTAGGGTTTAGGGGTTAGGGTTAAGGTTAGGGTAAGGGTTAGGGTTTGGGTTAGTGTTATGGTTAGTGTTATGGTTGGGGTTAAAGTTAGTGTTAGGATTTGGGTTTGGTTTAGGGGTTAGTGTTAGGGTTAGGGTTACGGTTAGGGTTTGGTTTAGGGTTAGGGTTATGTATAGGGTTAGGTTTTGGGTTTGTGTTAGGGATAGGGTTAGTGTTTGGTTTACGGTTTGGGATAGGGTGAGCGTTAGGGTTAGGGTTAGGGTTTGGGTTAGGGTTAGGGTAAGGAGTTAGTGGTTAGGGGTTAGGGTTAGGGTTAGTGTTATGGTAAGGGTTAGGGTTTGGGTTAGGGTTAGGGTTAGGGTTAAGTTTACGGTTAGGGTTAGGATTTGGGTGCGGTTAGTGTTAGGTTTAGGGTTAGGTTTAGGGTTTGGGTTAGGGTTAGGGTTAGGGTTAGGGTTTGAATTAGGGTTAGTGTTACCGTTAGGGTTAGGGTTAGGTTTTGGGTTAGGTTTAGGTTTAGGGTTAGGGTTTGGGTTAGTGGTAGGGTTTCGGTTAGTGTTAGGGTTAGAGTTAGGGTTAGGGTTAGGGTTTGGGTTTGGGTTAGTGTTAGCATTAGGGTTCATGTTAGGGTTTTGGGTTAGGGTTAGCATTAGGGTTAGGGTTAGGTTTAGGGTTTGGGTTTGGGTTAGGCTTAGGTTTAGGGTTAGTGTAAAGATTAGGGTTAGGTTTTGGGTTTTTGTTAGGGTTTGGGTTAGGGTCAGGGTTAGGGTTAGGGTTAGTGTTAGGGTTACGGTTAGGTTTAGAGTTAAGGTTTTGTTTAGGGTTAGGGTTAGGGTTATGGTTAGGGTTTGGGTTAGGGTTAGGGTTAGGGTTTGGGATAGGGTTAGGGTTAGGTTTTGGAATTGGGTTAGGGTTAGGGTTAGGATTAGGTTTAGGGTTAGGATTTGGGTTTGGGTCATGGTTAGGTTTAGGGTTAGGGTTTGGGGTTGGGTTAGGGTTAGGGTTAGGGTTAGGGTTAGGGTTAGTGTAAAGTTTAGGGTTAGGGTTAGTGTTAGAATTAGGGTTAGTGTTGGGTTTGGGTTTGGGTTAGGGTTAGGGGTAGGAGTAGGGGTAGGGTTAGGGTCAGGGTTAGGGGTAGAGCGAACGTGTTGGTTAGGGTTAGGGTTAGGGTTTGGGTTTGGGTTCGTGTTAGGTTTAGGGTTAGGGTTCGGCTTAGGGTTAGAGTTTGCCTTTGGGTTAGTCTTAGGTTTAAGGTTAGTGTAAAGGTTAGAGTTAGGGTTCCAGTTTTTGTTAGGGTTAGGATTAGGGTCAGGGTTAGGGTTAGTGTTAGGGTTAGGGTTTGGGTTAGCGTTAGTTTTAGGGTTAGAGTTAGGGTTGGGGTTGGGTTAGGGTTAGGTTTATTCTTAGCGTTAGGGTTAGGGTTAGGGGTTGCAAACCTGTTAGGGTTAGGTTTAGGGTTTGGGTTAATGTTAGGGTTTGGGTTAGGGTTAGGGTTATGGTTAGGGTTAGATTAGGATTAGGGTTTTGGTTTGGGTTAGGGTTAGGGTTAGGTTTAGGGTTTGGGTTAGGTTTAGGGTTAGGGTGAAGGTTAGGGGTTAGGGTTAGGTTTAGGGTTAGGTTTAGTGTTAGGGTTAGCTTTTGGGTTAGGGTTAGGGTTAGTGTTAGGGTTAGGGGTAGGGTTAGGGTTTGGGTTAGGGTTAGGGTTAGGGATAAGGGTAAGTTAGGATTAGGGTTTGGGTTTGGGTTGGGGTTAGCGTTAGGGATAAGGGTAAGTTAGGATTAGGGTTTGGGTTTGGGTTAGGGTTAGGGTTAGGTTTAGGGTTTTTGTTAGGGTTAGGGTTAGGGTTTGTGTTAAGTTTGGGTTAAGATTAGAGTTAGGATTATGGTTAGGGTTTGGGTTAGGGTTAGGGTTATGGTTAGGGTTAGGTTAGGATTAGGGTTTTGTTTTGGGTTAGGGTTAGGGTTAGGTTTAGGGTTTGGGTTAGGTTTAGGGTTAGGGTGAAGGTTAGGGGTTAGGGTTAGGTTTAGGGTTAATGTTAGGTTTTGGGTTAGGTTTTGTGGTGGGGTTAGGGTTAGTGTTAGGGTTTGTGTTAGGGTTAGGTTTAGGGTTAGGGTAAGGGTTAGGGTTTGTTTTAGGGTTAGGGTTAACGTTAGGTGTTAGGGGATAAGGTTAGGGGTTAGGGTTAGGGTTTGGGTTAGGGTTAGGGTTAGGGTTAGGGTTAAGGTTAGGTTTAGGTGTTAGGGGATAGGGTTAGGGGTTATGGTTAGGGTTTGGCTTAGGGTTTGGGTTAGGGTTAGTGTTATCGTTAGGGTTTGGCTTACGGTTAGTGTTAGGATTAGTGTTTGAGTTTGGGTTTGGGTTAGGGTTATGTTTTGGTTTAGGGTTAGGGTTAGGTTTTGTGTTAGGGTTAGGGTTAGGGTTAGAGTTAGGGTTTGGATTAGGGTTAGTGTTAGGGATAGGGTTAGGACTAGGGTTTGGGTTAGGTTTAGGATTAGGGTTAGGGTTTGAGTTTGGGTTAGGGTTAGGGATAGGTTTAGGGTTAGAGTTAGGGTTTCGGTTAGGGTTAGGGTTAGGGTTAGAGTTTGAGTTGGGGTTAGGTTTAGGGTTAGGGTTAGGGTTAGGATTAGGGTTTGGGTTTGGGTTAAGTTTAGGTTTAGGGTTAGAGTTTGGGTTAGGTTTAGTGTTAGGTTTAGGGTTAGGGTTCGGTTTAGGTTAAGGTTTAGGTTTAGGGTTAGGGATTGGTTTAGGGTTAGTGTTAGGGTCAGGATTAGGGTTTGGATTAGGGTTGGGGTTAGGGTTAGGGATTGGGTTAAGGTTAGAGTTAGGGTTTGGGTTAGGGTTAGGGTTAGGATTAGGGTAAGGAGTTAGGGTTTAGGGGTTAGGGTTAAGGTTAGGGTAAGGGTTAGGGTTTGGGTTAGTGTTATGGTTAGTGTTATGGTTGGGGTTAAGGTTAGTGTTAGGATTAGGGTTTGGTTTAGGGGTTAGTGTTAGGGTTAGGGTTACGGTTAGGGTTTGGTTTAGGGTTAGGGTTATGAATAGGGTTAGGTTTTGGGTTTGTGTTAGGGATAGGGTTAGTGTTTGGTTTACGGTTTGGGTTAGGGTGAGGGTTAGGGTTAGGGTTAGGGTTTGGGTTAGGGTTAGGGTAAGGAGTTAGTGGTTAGGGGTTAGGGTTAGGGTTAGGGTTATGGTAAGGGTTAGGGTTTGGGTTAGGGTTAGGGTTAGGGTTAAGTTTACGGTTAGGGTTAGGATTTGGGTGCGGTTAGTGTTAGGTTTAGGGTTAGGTTTAGGGTTTGGTTTAGGGTTAGGGTTAGGGTTAGGGTTTGAGTTAGGGTTAGTGTTACCGTTAGGGTTAGGGTTAGGTTTTGGGTTAGGTTTAGGTTTAGGTTTAGGGTTTGGGTTAGTTGTAGGGTTTCGGTTAGTGTTAGGGTTAGAGTTAGGGTTAGGGTTAGGGTTTGGGTTAGGGTTAGTGTTAGCGTTAGGGTTCATGTTAGGGTAAGGGTTAGGGTTCGGGTTTGCGGTTAGAGTTAGGGTTCGGGTTAGGGTGAGGGTTAGGGTTAGGGTTAGAGTTAGGGTTTGGGCTAGGGTTTGGGTTTGGGTTAGTTTTAGGGTAAGGAGTTAGGGTTTAGGGTTTAGGGTTAGGGTTAGCGTTACAGGTTAGGGGTTAGGGTTAGTGGTTAGTGTTAGGGTTTGGGTTACGTTTAGTGTTAGGTTTAAGGTTTGGTTTTTTGTTAGGGTTAGGTTTAGGGTTAAGGTTAGGCTTTGGCTTAGGTTTTGTGGTGGGGTTAGGGTTAGTGTTAGGGTTTGTGTTAGGGTTAGGGTTAGTGTTAGGGTTTATGTTAGGGTTAGGTTTAGGGTTTGGTTTAGGATTAGTGTTAGGGTAAGGGTTAGAGTTAGGAATTGGGTTAGGATTAGGTTGGGGTTAGGGTTAGGTTCAGGCTAAGGTTTAGGGTATGGTTTGGGTTAGGGTTTGAGTATGGGTTAGGCTTAGGGGTTAGGGTTAGTGTTAGGCTTAGGGTTTGGATTAGCGTTAGGGTTAGGGTTTGGTTTAGGCTTACGTTTAGGGTTAGGGTTAGGGTTAG
>CM069527.1:118420000-118422500 GCA_035773235.1 Eospalax fontanierii
GTTAGGGTTAGGGTTAGGGTTAGGGGTAGGGTTAGGGTTTGGGTTAGGGTTAGGGTTAGGGATAAGGGTAAGTTAGGATTAGGGTTTGGGTTTGGGTTAGGGTTAGGGTTAGGTTTACGGTATGGGTTAGGGTTAGGGTTAGGGTTTGTGTTAAGTTTGGGTTAAGGTTAGAGTTAGGATTATGGTTAGGGTTTGGGTTAGGGTTAGGGTTATGGTTAGGGTTAGGTTAGGATTAGGGTTTTGGTTTGGGTTAGGGTTAGGGTTAGGTTTAGGGTTTGTGTTAGGTTTATGGTTAGGGTGAAGGGTAGGGGTTAGGGTTAGGTTTAGGGCTAATGTTAGGTTTTGAGCTAGGTTTTGTGGTGGGGTTAGGGCTAGTGTTAGGGTTAGGTTTAGGGTTAGGGTAAGGGTTAGGGTTTGTTTTAGGGTTAGGGTTAAGGTTAGGTGTTAGGGGATAAGGTTAGGGGTTAGGGTTAGGGTTTGGGTTAGGGTTAGGGTTAGGGTTAGGGTTAAGGTTAGGTTTAGGTGTTAGGGGATAGGGTTAGGGGTTATGGTTAGGGTTTGGCTTAGGGTTTGGGTTAGGGTTAGTGTTATCGTTAGGGTTTGGCTTACGGTTAGTGTTAGGATTAGTGTTTGAGTTTGGGTTTGGGTTAGGGTTATGTTTTGGTTTAGGGTTAGGGTTAGGTTTTGTGTTAGGGTTAGGGTTAGAGTTAGAGTTAGGGTTTGGATTAGGGTTAGTGTTAGGGATAGGGTTAATACTAGGGTTTGGGTTAGGTTTAGGATTAGATTTAGTGTTTGAGTTTGGGTTAGAGTTAGGGATAGGTTTAGGTTTAGAGCTAGGGTTTCGGTTAGGGTTAGGGTTAGGGTTAGAGTTTGAGTTGGGGTTAGGTTTAGGGTTAGGGTTAGGGTTAGGATTAGGGTCTGGGTTTGGGTTAAGTTTAGGTTTAGGGTTAGAGTTTGGGTTAGGTTTAGTGTTAGGTTTAGGGTTAGGGTTCGGTTTAGGTTAAGGTTTAGGTTTAGGGTTAGGGTTTGGTTTAGGGTTAGTGTTAGGGTCAGGATTAGGATTTGGGTTAGGGTTGGGGTTAGGGTTAGGGATTGGGTTAAGGTTAGAGTTAGGGTTTGGGTTAGGGTTAGGGTTAGGATTAGGGTAAGGAGTTAGCGTTTAGGGGTTAGAGTTAAGGTTAGGGTAAGGGTTAGGGTTTGGGTTAGAGTTAGGGTTAGGGTTAAGTTTACGGTTAGGGTTAGGATTTGGGTGCGGTTAGTGTTAGGTTTAGGGTTAGGGTTTGGGTTAGGTTTAGGGTTAGGTTTAGGGTTTGGGTTAGGTTAGGGTTAGGGTTAGGGTTTGAATTAGGGTTAGTGTTACCGTTAGGGTTAGGGTTAGGTTTTGGGTTAGGTTTAGGTTTAGGGTTAGGGTTTGGGTTAGTGGTAGGTTTTCGGTTAGGGTTAGGGTTAGAGTTAGGGTTAGGATTAGTGTTTGGGTTAGGGTTAGTGTTAGCATTAGGGTTCGGGTTAGGGTTTGGGTTAGCGTTAGGGTTATTGTTAGGATTTGGGTTAGGGTTAGGCTTAGGATTAGGGTTACGGTTGGGTTAGGGTTAGGGTTAGGGTTAAGGTTTAGGGGTTAATGTTAGGTTTAGTGTCAGGGTTTGGGTTTGGATTAGGGTTAGGGTTTCCGAAAGTGTTAGGGTTAGGGTAGGTGTTAGGGTTAGAGTTAGGGTTAGGGTTTGTGTTAGGGTAAGGGTTAGGGTTCGGGTTTGCGGTTAGAGTTAGGGTTCGGGTTAGGGTGAGGGTTAGGGTTAGGGTTAGAGTTAGGGTTTGGGTTAGGGTTTGGGTTTGGGTTAGTTTTAGGGTAAGGAGTTAGGGTTTAGGGGTTAGGGTTAGGGTTAGCGTTACAGGTTAGGGGTTAGGGTTAGTGGTTAGTGTTAGGATTTGGGTTACGTTTAGTGTTAGGTTTAAGGTTTGGTTTTTTGTTAGGGTTAGGTTTAGGGTTAAGGTTAGGCTTTGGGTTAGGTTTTGTGGTGGGGTTAGGGTTAGTGTTAGGGTTTGTGTTAGGGTTAGGGTTAGTGTTAGGGTTTATGTTAGGGTTAGGTTTAGGGTTAGGGTAAGGGTTAGGGTTTGTTTTAGGGTTAGGGTTAAGGTTAGGTGTTAGGGGATAAGGTTAGGGGTTAGGGTTAGGGTTAGGGTGAGGGTTTGGGTTAGGGCTAGGGTTAGGGTTAGGGTTTAGGGTTTAGGGATTAGGGTTAGGGTTAGTGTTTGGGTTAGCGTTAGGGTTAGGTTTAGGGTTAGGGTTAGGGTTTTGGTTAGGGTTAGGGTTAGGTTTAGGGTTTGGTTTAGGATTAGTGTTAGGGTAAGGGTTAGAGTTAGGAATTGGGTTAGGATTAGGTTGGGGTTAGGGTTAGGTTCAGGCTAAGGTTTAGGGTAAGGTTTGGGTTAGGGTTTGAGTATGGGTTAGGCTTAGGGGTTAGGGTTAGTGTTAGGCTTAGGGTTTGGATTAGGGTTAGGGTTA
>CM069527.1:118427500-118487500 GCA_035773235.1 Eospalax fontanierii
GTTTGCCTTTGGGTTAGTCTTAGGTTTAAGGTTTGTGTAAAGGTTAGAGTTAGGGTTCCAGTTTTTGTTAGGGTTAGGATTAGGGTCAGGGTTAGGGTTAGTGTTAGGGTTAGGGTTTGGGTTAGCGTTAGTTTTAGGGTTAGAGTTAGGGTTGGGGTTGGGTTAGGGTTAGGTTTATTCTCAGCGTTAGGGTTAGGGTTAGGGGTTGCAAACCTGTTAGGGTTAGGTTTAGGTTTTGGGTTAATGTTAGGGTTTGGGTTAGGGTTAGGGTTATGGTTAGGGTTAGGTTAGGATTAGGGTTTTGGTTTGGGTTAGGGTTAGGGTTAGGTTTAGGGTTTGGGTTAGGTTTAGGGTTAGGGTGAAGGTTAGGGGTTAGGGTTAGGTTTAGGGTTAATGTTAGGTTTTGGGTTAGGTTTTGTGGTGGGGTTAGGGTTAGTGTTAGGTTTTGTGTTAGTGTTAGGTTTAGGGTTAGGGTAAGGGTTAGGGTTTGTTTTAGGGTTAGGGTTAAGGTTAGGTGTTAGGGGATAAGGTTAGGGGTTAGGGTTAGGGTTTGGGTTAGGGTTAGGGTTAGGGTTAGGGTTAGGGTTAAGGTTAGGTTTAGGTGTTAGGGGATAGGGTTAGGGGTTATGGTTAGGGTTTGGCTTAGGGTTTGGGTTAGGGTTAGTGTTATCGTTAGGGTTTGGCTTACGGTTAGTGTTCGGATTAGTGTTTGAGTTTGGGTTTGGTTTAGGGTTATGTTTTGGTTTAGGGTTAGGGTTAGGTTTTGTGTTAGGGTTAGTTTTAGGGTTAGAGTTAGGGTTTGGATTAGGGTTAGTGTTAGGGATAGGGTTAGGACTAGGGTTTGGGTTAGGTTTAGGATTAGGGTTAGGGTTTGAGTTTGGGTTAGGGTTAGGGATAGGTTTAGGGTTAGAGTTAGGGTTTCGGTTAGGGTTAGGGTTAGGGTTAGAGTTTGAGTTGGGGTTAGGTTTAGGGTTAGGGTTAGGGTTAGGATTAGGGTTTGGGTTTGGGTTAAGTTTAGGTTTAGGGTTAGAGTTTGGGTTAGGTTTAGTGTTAGGTTTAGGGTTAGGGTTCGGTTTAGGTTAAGGTTTAGGTTTAGGGTTAGGGTTTGGTTTAGGGTTAGTGTTAGGTCAGGATTAGGGTTTGGATTAGGGTTGGGGTTAGGGTTAGGGATTGGGTTAAGGTTAGAGTTAGGGTTTGGGTTAGGGTTAGGGTTAGGATTAGGGTAAGGAGTTAGGGTTTAGGGGTTAGGGTTAAGGTTAGGGTAAGGGTTAGGGTTTGGGTTAGTGTTATGGTTAGTGTTATGGTTGGGGTTAAGGTTAGTGTTAGGATTAGGGTTTGGTTTAGGGGTTAGTGTTAGGGTTAGGGTTACGGTTAGGGTTTGGTTTAGGGCTAGGGTTATGAATAGGGTTAGGTTTTGGGTTTGTGTTAGGGATAGGGTTAGTGTTTGGTTTACGGTTTGGGTTAGGGTGAGGGTTAGGGTTAGGGTTAGGGTTTGGGTAGGGTTAGGGTAAGGAGTTAGTGGTTAGTGGTTAGGGTTAGGGTTAGGGTTATGGTAAGGGTTAGGGTTTGGGTTAGGGTTAGGGTTAGGGTTAGGGTTTGAATTAGGGTTAGTGTTACCGTTAGGGTTAGGGTTAGGTTTTGGGTTAGGTTTAGGTTTAGGGTTAGGGTTTGGGTTAGTGGTAGGGTTTCGGTTAGTGTTAGGGTTAGAGTTAGGGTTAGGGTTAGGGTTTGGGTTAGGGTTAGTGTTAGCATTAGGGTTCGGGTTAGGGTTTGGGTTAGCGTTAGGGTTATTGTTAGGATTTGGGTTAGGGTTAGGCTTAGGATTAGGGTTACGGTTGGGTTAGGGTTAGGGTTAGGGTTAAGGTTTAGGGGTTAATGTTAGGTTTAGTGTCAGGGTTTGGGTTTGAATTAGGGTTAGGGTTTCTGAAAGTGTTAGGGTTAGGGTATGTGTTAGCGTTAGAGTTAGGGTTAGGCTTTGTGTTAGGGTAACGGTTAGGGTTCGGGTTTGCGGTTAGAGTTAGGGTTCGGGTTAGGGTGAGGGTTAGGGTTAGGGTTAGAGTTAGGGTTTGGGTTAGGGTTTGGGTTTGGGTTAGTTTTAGGGTAAGGAGTTAGGGTTTAGGGATTAGGGTTAGGGTTAGCGTTACAGGTTAGGGGTTAGGGTTAGTGGTTAGTGTTAGGGTTTGGGTTACGTTTAGTGTTAGGTTTAAGGTTTGGTTTTTTGTTACTGTTAGGTTTAGGGTTAAGGTTAGGTTTTGGGTTAGGTTTTGTTGTGGGGTTAGGGTTAGTGTTAGGGTTTGTGTTAGTGTTAGGGTTAGTGTTAGAGTTTATGTTAGGGTTAGGTTTAGGGTTAGGGTAAGGGTTAGGGTTTGTTTTAGGGTTAGGTTTAAGGTTAAGTGTTAGGGGATAAGGTTAGGGGTTAGGGTTAGGGTTAGCGTTAGGGTTTGGGTTAGGGCTAGGGTTAGGGTTAGGGATTAGGGTTTAGGGGTTAGGGTTAGGGTTAGTGTTTGGGTTAGGGTTAGGGTTAGTTTTAGGGTTAGGGTTAGGGTTTTGGTTAGGGTTAGGGTTAGGGTTAGGGTTTGGTAAAGGATTAGTGTTAGGGTAAGGGTTAGAGTTAGGAATTGAGTTAGGATTAAGTTAGGGTTAGGGTTAGGTTTATGCTTAGGGTTAGGGTAAGGTTTGGGTTAGGGTTTGAATATGGGTTAGGGTTAGGGTTAGTGTTTGGGTTAGGGTTAGGGTTAGTTTTAGGGTTAGGGTTAGGGTTTTGGTTAGGGTTAGGGTTAGGTTTAGGGTTTGGTTTAGGATTAGTGTTAGGGTAAGTGTTAGAGTTAGGAATTGGGTTAGGATTAGGTTAGGGTTGGGGTTAGGTTCAGGCTAAGGTTAAGGGTAAGGGTTGGGTTAGGGTTTGGGTATGGGTTAGGTTTAGGGGTTAGGGTTGGTGTTAGGCTTAGGGTTTGGATTAGGGTTAGGGTTAGGGTTTGGTTTAGGCTTATGTTTAGGGTTAGGGTTAGGGTTAGGGTTAGGGTTTGGGTTAGGGTTAGGTTTAGTGTTATTGTTAGGGTTAGGGTTAGGGTTAGGGTTAGGGTTAGGGTTAGGGTTAGGGTTAGGTTACGGTAAGGTTTGGGTTAGGGTTAGGTTAGGGTTACGGTTAGGGTGTGGGTTAGGGTTACGGTTATTATTTGGGTTAGGGTTAGGTTAGGGTTAGGTTTAGGGTTTGGGTTAGGGTTACGGTTATTATTTGGGTTAGGGTTAGGTTAGGGTTTGGTTTAGGGTTTGGGTTAGGGATAGGGGTAGGTTTAGGGTTATTGTTAGGGTTAGGGTTTGGGTTAGGGTTTAGGGTTTAGGGGTTAGGGTTAGCGTTTAGGGTTTAGGGGTTAGGTTTAGGGTTAGTTTTAGGGTTAGGGTTAGGGTTTTGTTTAGGGTTAGGGTTAGGGTTAGGGTTTGGTAAACGATTAGTGTTAGGGTAAGGGTTAGAGTTAGGAATTGGGTTAGGATTATGTTAGGGTTAGGGTTAGGTTTATGTTTAGGGTTAGGGTAAGGTTTGGGTTAGGGTTTGAATATGGGTTAGGCTTAGGGGTTAGGGTTAGTGTTAGGCTTAGGGTTTGGTTTAGGCTTAGGGTTAGGGATAGGGTTAGGGTTAGGTTTAGGTTTTGGGTTAGGTTTAGCTTTAGGGTTATTGTTAGGGGTAGGGTTCGTGTTAGGGTTAGTGTTTGGGATAGGGTTAGGGTTAGGTTTTTGTTTATTGTTAGGGTTAGGGTTAGGGTTAGGGTTAGGGTTAGGGTTATGGTTAGGTTTTGGGTTTGAGTTAGGGTTAGGCTTAGGATTAGGGTTAGGGTTAGGGTTAGGGTTTTCGTTAGGGTTAGGGTTAGTATTAGGGTTAGGGTTAATGTTTTTGTTTGGTAAGGGTTAGGGTTAGGTTTACGGTGAGGTTTTGTGTTTGGTTTAGGGTTTGTGTTAGGTTTAAGGTTAGGGTTAGGTTAAGGTTTAGGGTTAGGTTTAGGGTTAGGGTTAGGGTTAGGGTTATATTTAGGGTTAGGATTAGGGTTTCGGTTTTGGTTAGGGTTACGGTTAGGGATTGGGTTACGGTTAGGTTTAGGTTTAGGGTTAGGGGTAGGGTTAGGGTTTGTGTTAGGGTTAGGGTTAGGTTTAGGGTTAGGGTTAGGGTTAGGGTTATGGTAAGGGTTAGGGTTTGGGATAGGGTTAGGGTTAGGATTAGGGTTAGGGGTTGGGGTTAGGGGTTAGGATTAGTGGTTAGGGTTAGGATTTGGGTTATGGTTAGTGTTAGGATTAGGGTTTGGGTTTTTTTTAGGGTTAGGGTTAAGTTTATGGTTAGGGTCAGTGTTTGGGTTAGGGTTAGGTTTTGGGTTAAGTTTAGAGTTAGGGTTATGGTTAGGGATAGGTTTTGGGTTAGGGTTAAGGTTAGGGTTAGTGTTTGGGTTAGGATTATGGTTATGGTTAGGGTTAGTGTTGGGGTTTGTGTTAGGGTTAGTGTTAGGGTTAGGATTAGGGTTTGGGTTAGGTTTGGGTTAGGGTTAGGTTTAGGGTTAGGTTTAGTGTTAGGGTTAGCTTTTGGGTTAGGGTTAGGATTAGGGTTAGGGTTAAGGTTTGGCGTAGGGTTAGGGTTTGGGTTAGGGTTAGGGTAAAGAGTTAGTGGTTAGGGGTTAGGGTTAGGGTTAGGGTTATGGTAAGGGTTAGGGTTTGGGTTAGGGTTAGGGTTAGGGTTAAGTTTACGGTTAGGGTTAGGATTTGGGTGCGGTTAGTGTTAGGTTTAGGGTTAGGTTTAGGGTTTGGGTTAGGGTTAGGGTTTGAATTAGGGTTTGAATTAGGGTTAGTGTTACCGTTAGGGTTAGGGTTAGGTTTTGGGTTAGGTTTAGGTTTAGGGTTAGGGTTTGGGTTAGTGGTAGGGTTTCGGTTAGTGTTAGGGTTAGAGTTAGGGTTAGGGTTAGGGTTTGGGTTAGGGTTAGTATTAGCGTTAAGGTTCATGTTAGGGTTTTGGGTTAGGGTTAGCATTAGGGTTAGGGTTTAGGTTTGGGTTAGGCTTAGGGTTAGGGTTAGTGTAAAGATTAGGGTTAGGTTTTGGGTTTTTGTTAGGGTTTGGGTTAGGGTCAGGGTTAGGTTTAGGGTTAGTGTTAGGGTTACGGTTAGGTTTAGAGTTAAGGTTTTGGTTAGGGTTAGGGTTAGGGTTAGGGTTAGGGTTAGGGTTAGGGTTAGGGTTTGGGATAGGGTTAGGGTTAGGTTTTGGAATTGGGTTAGGGTTAGGGTTAGGATTAGGTTTAGGGTTAGGATTTGGGTTTGGGTCATGGTTAGGTTTAGGGTTAGGGTTTGGAGTTGGGTTAGGGTTAGGGTTAGGGTTAGGGTTAGTGTAAAGTTTAGGGTAAGGTTTAGTGTTAGAATTAGGGTTAGGGTTGGGTTTGGGTTTGGGTTAGGGTTAGGGGTCGGATTAGGGTTAGGGTTAGTGTCAGGGTTAGGGTTAGAGCTAACGTTTTGGTTAGGGTTAGGGTTAGGGTCTGGGTTTGGGTTCGTGTTAGGGTTAGGGTTAGGGTTCGGCTTAGGGTTAGAGTTTGCCTTTGGGTTAGTCTTAGGTTTAAGGTTAGTGTAAAGGTTAGAGTTAGGGTTCCAGTTTTTGTTAGGGTTAGGATTAGGGTCAGGGTTAGTGTTAGTGTTAGGGTTAGGGTTTGGGTTAGCGTTAGTTTTAGGGTTAGAGTTAGGGTTGGGTTTGGGTTAGGGTTAGGTTTATTCTTAGCGTTAGGGTTAGGGTTAGGGGTTGCAAACCTGTTAGGGTTAGGTTTAGGTTTTGGGTTAATGTTAGGGTTTGGGTTAGGGTTAGGGTTATGGTTAGGGTTAGGTTAGGATTAGGGTTTTGGTTTGGGTTAGGGTTAGGGTTAGGTTTAGGGTTTGGGTTAGGTTTAGGGTTAGGGTGAAGGTTAGGGGTTAGGGTTAGGTTTAGGGTTAGGTTTAGTGTTAGGGTTAGCTTTTGGGTTAGGGTTAGGGTTAGGGTTAGGGTTAGGGTTTGGGTTAGGGTTAGGGTTAGGGATAAGGGTAAGTTAGGATTAGGGTTTGGGTTTGGGTTAGGGTTAGGGTTAGGGATAAGGGTAAGTTAGGATTAGGGTTTGGGTTTGGGTTAGGGTTAGGGTTAGGTTTAGGGTTTGGGTTAGGGTTAGGGTTATGGTTAGGGTTAGGTTAGGATTAGGGTTTTGGTTTGGGTTAGGGTTAGGGTTAGGTTTAGGGTTTGGGTTAGGTTTAGGGTTAGGGTGAAGGTTAGGGGTTAGGGTTAGGTTTAGGGTTAATGTTAGGTTTTGGGTTAGGTTTTGTGGTGGGGTTAGGGTTAGTGTTAGGGTTTGTGTTAGGGTTAGGTTTAGGGTTATGGTAAGGGTTAGGGCTTGTTTTAGGGTTAGGGTTAAGTTTAGGTGTTAGGGGATAAGGTTAGGGGTGAGGGTTAGGGTTTGGGTTAGGGTTAGGGTTAGGGTTAGGGTTAAGGTTAGGTTTAGGTGTTAGGGGAAAGGGTAAGGGGTTATGGTTAGGGTTTGGCTTAGGGTTTGGGTTAGGGTTAGTGTTATCGTTAGGGTTTGGCTTACGGTTAGTGTTAGGATTAGTGTTTGAGTTTGGGTTTGGGTTAGGGTTATGTTTTGGTTTAGGGTTAGGGTTAGAGTTTGAGTTGGGGTTAGGTTTAGGGTTAGGGTTAGGGTTAGGATTAGGGTTTGGGTTTGGGTTAAGTTTAGGTTTAGGGTTAGGGTTAGGGTTTGGTTTAGGGTTAGTGTTAGGGTCAGGATTAGGGTTTGGATTAGGGTTGGGGTTAGGGTTAGGGATTGGGTTAAGGTTAGAGTTAGGGTTTGGGTTAGGGTTAGGGTTAGGATTAGGGTAAGGAGTTAGGGTTTAGGGGTTAAGGTTAAGGTTAGGGTAAGGGTTAGGGTTTGGGTTAGTGTTATGGTTAGTTTTATGGTTGGGGTTAAGGTTAGTGTTAGGATTAGGGTTTGGTTTAGGGGTTAGTGTTAGGTTAGGGTTACGGTTAGGGTTTGGTTTAGGGTTAGGGTTATGAATAGGGTTAGGTTTTGGGTTTGTGTTAGGGATAGGGTTAGTGTTTGGTTTACGGTTTGGTTTAGGGTGAGGGTTAGGGTTAGGGTTAGGGTTTGGGTTAGGGTTAGGGTAAGGAGTTAGTGGTTAGGGGTTAGGGTTAGGGTTAGGGTTATGGTAAGGGTTAGGGTTTGGGTTAGGGTTAGGGTTAGGGTTAAGTTTACGGTTAGGGTTAGGATTTGGGTGCGGTTAGTGTTAGGTTTAGGGTTAGGTTTAGGGTTTGGGTTAGGGTTAGGGTTAGGGTTAGGGTTTGATTTAGGGTTAGTGTTAGGGTTAGGGTTAGGGTTAGGGTTAGGGTTAGGATTTGGGTGTGGTTAGTGTTAGGGTTAGGTTTTGGGTTAGGTTTAGGTTTAGGGTTAGGGTTTGGGTTAGTGGTAGGGTTTCGGTTAGTGTTAGGGTTAGAGTTAGGGTTAGGGTTAGGGTTTGGGTTAGGGTTAGTGTTAGCGTTAGGGTTCATGTTAGGGTTTTGGGTTAGGGTTAGCATTAGGGTTAGGGTTAGGGTTAGGGTTTGGGTTTGGGTTAGGCTTAGGGTTAGAGTTAGTGTAAAGATTAGGGTTAGGTTTTGGGTTTTTGTTAGGGTTAGGGTTTGTGTCAGGGATAGGGTTAGGGTTAAGTTTACGGTTAGGGTTAGGATTTGGGTGAGGTTAGTGTTAGGTTTAGGGTTAGGTTTTGGGTTAGGTTTAGGGTTAGGTTTAGGGTTTGGGTTAGGTTTACGGTTAGGGTTAGGGTTTGAATTAGGGTTAGTGTACCTTTACGGTTAGGGTTAGGTTTTGGGTTAGGTTTAGGTTTAGGGTTAGGGTTTGGGTTAGTGGTAGGGTTTCGGTTAGGGTTAGGGTTAGAGTGAGGATTAGGGTTAGGGTTTGGGTTAGGGTTAGTGTTAGCATTAGGGTTCGGGTTAGGGTTTGGGTTAGCGTTAGGGTTATTGTTAGGATTTGGGTTAGGGTTAGGCTTAGGATTAGGGTTACGATTGGGTTAGGGTTAGGGTCATGGTTAAGGTTTAGGGGTTAATGTTAGGTTTAGTGTCAGGGTTTGGGTTTGGATTAGGGTTAGCGTTTCCGAAAGTGTTAGGGTTAGGGTATGTGTTAGGGTTAGAGTTAGGGTTAGAGTTTGTGTTAGGGTAAGGGTTAGGGTTCGGGTTTGCGGTTAGAGTTAGGGTTCGGGTTAGGGTTCGGGTTAGGGTTAGGGTTAGAGTTAGGGTTTGGGTTAGGGTTTGGGTTTGGGTTAGTTTTAGGTTAAGGAGTTAGGGTTTAGGGGTTAGGGTTAGGGTTAGCGTTACATGTTAGGGGTTAGGGTTAGTGGTTAGTGTTAGGGTTTGGGTTACGTTTAGTGTTAGGTTTAAGGTTTGGTTTTTTGTTAGGGTTAGGTTTAGGGTTAAGGTTAGGTTTTGGGTTAGGTTTTGTGGTGGGGTTAGGGTTAGTGTTAGGGTTTGTGTTAGGGTTAGGGTTAGTGTTAGGGTTTATGTTAGGGTTAGGTTTAGGGTTAGGGTAAGGGTTAGGGTTTGTTTTAGGGTTAGGGTTAAGGTTAAGTGTTAGGGGATAAGGTTAGGGGTTAGGGTTAGGGTTAGGGTTAGGGTTTGGGTTAGGGCTAGGGTTAGGGTTAGGGATTAGGTTTTAGGGGTTAGGGTTAGGGTTAGTGTTTGGGTTAGGGTTAGGGTTAGTTTTACGGTTAGGGTTTTGGTTAGGGCTAGGGTTAGGTTTAGGGATTACGGTTTAGGGGTTAGGGTTAGGGTTAGTGTTTGGGTTTGGTTTAGGGTTAGTGTTAGGGATAAGGGTAAGTTAGGATTAGGGTTTGGGTTTGGGTTAGGGTTAGGGTTAGGTTTAGGGTTTGGGTTAGGGTTAGGGTTAGTTTTAGGGTTTGTGTTACGTTTGGGTTAAGGTTAGAATTAGGATTATGGTTAGGGTTTGGGTTAGGGTTAGGGTTATGGTTAGGGTTAGGTTAGGATTAGGGTTTTGGTTTGGGTTAGGGTTAGGGTTAGGTTTAGGGTTTGGGTTAGGTTTAGGGTTAGGATGAATGTTAGGGGTTAGGGTTAGGTTTAGGGTTAATGTTAGGTTTTGGGTTAGGTTTTGTGGTGGGGTTAGGGTTAGTGTTAGGGTTTGTGTTAGGGTTAGGTTTAGGGTTAGGGTAAGGGTTAGGGTTTGTTTTAGGGTTAGGGTTAAGGTTAGGTGTTAGGGGATAAGGTTAGGGGTTAGGGTTAGGGTTTGGGTTAGGGTTAGGGTTAGGGTTAGGGTTAAGGTTAGGTTTAGGTGTTAGGGGATAGGGTTAGGGGTTATGGTTAGGGTTTGGCTTAGGGTTTTTGTTAGGGTTAGTGTTATCGTTAGGGTTTGGCTTACGGTTAGTGTTAGGATTAGTGTTTGAGTTTGGGTTTGGGTTAGGGTTATGTTTTGGTTTAGGGTTAGGGTTAGGTTTTGTGTTAGGGTTAGGGTTAGGGTTAGAGTTAGGGTTTGGATTAGGGTTAGTGTTAGGGATAGGGTTAGGACTAGGGTTTGGGTTAGGTTTAGGATTAGGGTTAGGGTTTGAGTTTAAGTTAGGGTTAGGGATAGGTTTAGGGTTAGAGTTAGGGTTTCGGTTAGGGTTAGGGTTAGGGTTAGAGTTTGAGTTGGGGTTAGTTTTAGGGTTAGGGTTAGGGTTAGGATTAGGGTTTGGGTTTGGGTTAAGTTTAGGTTTAGGGTTAGAGTTTGGGTTAGGTTTAGTGTTAGGTTTAGGGTTAGGGTTCGGTTTAGGTTAAGGTTTAGGTTTAGCGTTAGGGTTTGGTTTAGGGTTAGTGTTAGGGTCAGGATTAGGGTTTGGATTAGGGTTGGGGTTAGGGTTAGGGATTGGGTTAAGGTTAGAGTTAGGGTTTGGGTTAGGGTTAGGGTTAGGATTAGGGTAAGGAGTTAGGGTTTAGGGGTTAGGGTTAAGTTTAGGGTAAGGGTTAGGGTTTGGGTTAGTGTTATGGTTAGTGTTATGTTTGGGGTTAAGGTTAGTGTTAGGATTAGGGTTTGGTTTAGGGGTTAGTGTTAGGGTTAGGGTTACGGTTAGGGTTTGGTTTAGGGTTAGGGTTATGAATAGGGTTAGGTTTTGGGTTTGTGTTAGGGATAGGGTTAGTGTTTGGTTTACGGTTTGGGTTAGGGTGAGGGTTAGGGTTAGGGTTAGGGTTTGGGTTAGGGTTAGCGTAAGGAGTTAGTGGTTAGGGGTTAGGGTTAGGGTTATGGTAAGGGTTAGGGTTTGGGTTAGGTTTAGGGTTAGGGTTAAGTTTACGGTTAGGGTTAGGATTTGGGTGCGGTTAGTGTTAGGTTTAGGGTTAGGTTTAGGGTTTGGGTTAGGGTTAGGGTTAGGGTTAGGGTTTGAATTAGGGTTAGTGTTACCGTTAGGGTTAGGGTTAGGTTTTGGGTTAGGTTTAGGTTTAGGGTTAGGGTTTGGGTTAGTGGTAGGGTTTCGGTTAGTGTTAGGGTTAGAGTTAGGGTTAGGGTTAGGGTTTGGGTTAGGGTTAGTGTTAGCGTTAGGGTTCATGTTAGGGTTTTGGGTTAGTGTTAGCATTAGGGTTAGGGTTTGGGTTTGGGTTAGGCTTAGGGTTAGGGTTAGTGTAAAGATTAGGGTTAGGTTTTGGGTTTTTGTTAGGGTTTGGGTTAGGGTCAGGGTTAGGGTTAGGGTTAGTGTTAGGGTTACGGTTAGGTTTAGAGTTAAGGTTTTGGTTAGGGTTAGGGTTAGGGTTAGGGTTTGGGTTAGGATTAGGGTTAGGGTTTGGGATAGGGTTAGGGTTAGGTTTTGGAATTGGGTTAGGGTTAGGTTTAGGATTAGGTCTAGGGTTAGGATTTGGGTTTGGGTCATGGTTAGGTTTAGGGTTAGGGTTTGGGGTTGGGTTAGGGTTAGGGTTAGGGTTAGGGTTAGGGTTAGTGTAAAGTTTAGGGTTAGGGTTAGTGTTAGAATTAGGGTTAGGGTTGGGTTTGGGTTTGGGTTAGGGTTAGGGGTAGGATTAGGGTTAGGGTTAGTGTCAGGGTTAGGGTTAAAGCTAACGTTTTGTTTAGGGTTAAGGTTAGGGTTTGGGTTTGGGTTCGTGTTAGGGTTAGGGTTAGGGTTCGGCTTAGGGTTAGAGTTTGCCTTTGGGTTAGTCTTAGGTTTAAGGTTTGTGTAAAGGTTAGAGTTAGGGTTCCAGTTTTTGTTAGGGTTAGGATTAGGGTCAGGGTTAGGGTTAGTGTTAGGGTTAGGGTTTGGGTTAGCGTTAGTTTTAGGGTTAGAGTTAGGGTTGGGGTTGGGTAAGGGTTAGGTTTATTCTTAGCGTTAGGGTTAGGGTTAGGGGTTGCAAACCTGTTAGGGTTAGGTTTAGGTTTTGGGTTAATGTTAGGGTTTGGGTTAGGGTTAGGGTTATGGTTAGGGTTAGGTTAGGATTAGGGTTTTGGTTTGGGTTAGGGTTAGGGTTAGGTTTAGGGTTTGGGTTAGGTTTAGGGTTAGGGTGAAGGTTAGGGGTTAGGGTTAGGTTTAGGGTTAATGTTAGGTTTTGGGTTAGGTTTTGTGGTGGGGTTAGGGTTAGTGTTAGGTTTTGTGTTAGTGTTAGGTTTAGGGTTAGGGTAAGGGTTAGGGTTTGTTTTAGGGTTAGGGTTAAGGTTAGGTGTTAGGGGATAAGGTTAGGGGTTAGGGTTAGGGTTAGGGTTAGGGTTAGGGTTAGGGTTAGGGTTAAGGTTAGGTTTAGGTGTTAGGGGATAGGGTTAGGGGTTATGGTTAGGGTTTGGCTTAGGGTTTGGGTTAGGGTTAGTGTTATCGTTAGGGTTTGGCTTACGGTTAGTGTTAGGATTAGTGTTTGAGTTTGGGTTTGGTTTAGGGTTATGTTTTGGTTTAGGGTTAGGGTTAGGTTTTGTGTTAGGGTTAGGGTTAGGGTTAGAGTTAGGGTTTGGATTAGGGTTAGTGTTAGGGTCAGGATTAGGGTTTGGATTAGGGTTGGGGTTAGGGTTAGGGATTGGGTTAAGGTTAGAGTTAGGGTTTGGGTTAGGGTTAGGGTTAGGATTAGGGTAAGGAGTTAGGGTTTAGGGGTTAAGGTTAAGGTTAGGGTAAGGGTTAGGGTTTGGGTTAGTGTTATGGTTAGTTTTATGGTTGGGGTTAAGGTTAGTGTTAGGATTAGGGTTTGGTTTAGGGGTTAGTGTTAGGTTAGGGTTACGGTTAGGGTTTGGTTTAGGGTTAGGGTTATGAATAGGGTTAGGTTTTGGGTTTGTGTTAGGGATAGGGTTAGTGTTTGGTTTACGGTTTGGTTTAGGGTGAGGGTTAGGGTTAGGGTTAGGGTTTGGGTTAGGGTTAGGGTAAGGAGTTAGTGGTTAGGGGTTAGGGTTAGGGTTAGGGTTATGGTAAGGGTTAGGGTTTGGGTTAGGGTTAGGGTTAGGGTTAAGTTTACGGTTAGGGTTAGGATTTGGGTGCGGTTAGTGTTAGGTTTAGGGTTAGGTTTAGGGTTTGGGTTAGGGTTAGGGTTAGGGTTAGGGTTTGATTTAGGGTTAGTGTTAGGGTTAGGGTTAGGGTTAGGGTTAGGGTTAGGATTTGGGTGTGGTTAGTGTTAGGGTTAGGTTTTGGGTTAGGTTTAGGTTTAGGGTTAGGGTTTGGGTTAGTGGTAGGGTTTCGGTTAGTGTTAGGGTTAGAGTTAGGGTTAGGGTTAGGGTTTGGGTTAGGGTTAGTGTTAGCGTTAGGGTTCATGTT
This sequence comes from Eospalax fontanierii, assembly GCA_035773235.1. Lineage (NCBI taxonomy): Eukaryota > Metazoa > Chordata > Mammalia > Rodentia > Spalacidae > Eospalax > Eospalax fontanierii. The sequence goes on from CM069527.1 coordinate 118,440,224, forward strand.
AGGGTTTTGGGTTAGGGTTAGCATTAGGGTTAGGGTTAGGGTTAGGGTTTGGGTTTGGGTTAGGCTTAGGGTTAGAGTTAGTGTAAAGATTAGGGTTAGGTTTTGGGTTTTTGTTAGGGTTAGGGTTTGTGTCAGGGATAGGGTTAGGGTTAAGTTTACGGTTAGGGTTAGGATTTGGGTGAGGTTAGTGTTAGGTTTAGGGTTAGGTTTTGGGTTAGGTTTAGGGTTAGGTTTAGGGTTTGGGTTAGGTTTACGGTTAGGGTTAGGGTTTGAATTAGGGTTAGTGTACCTTTACGGTTAGGGTTAGGTTTTGGGTTAGGTTTAGGTTTAGGGTTAGGGTTTGGGTTAGTGGTAGGGTTTCGGTTAGGGTTAGGGTTAGAGTGAGGATTAGGGTTAGGGTTTGGGTTAGGGTTAGTGTTAGCATTAGGGTTCGGGTTAGGGTTTGGGTTAGCGTTAGGGTTATTGTTAGGATTTGGGTTAGGGTTAGGCTTAGGATTAGGGTTACGATTGGGTTAGGGTTAGGGTCATGGTTAAGGTTTAGGGGTTAATGTTAGGTTTAGTGTCAGGGTTTGGGTTTGGATTAGGGTTAGGGTTTCCGAAAGTGTTAGGGTTAGGGTATGTGTTAGGGTTAGAGTTAGGGTTAGAGTTTGTGTTAGGGTAAGGGTTAGGGTTCGGGTTTGCGGTTAGAGTTAGGGTTCGGGTTAGGGTTCGGGTTAGGGTTAGGGTTAGAGTTAGGGTTTGGGTTAGGGTTTGGGTTTGGGTTAGTTTTAGGTTAAGGAGTTAGGGTTTAGGGGTTAGGGTTAGGGTTAGCGTTACATGTTAGGGGTTAGGGTTAGTGGTTAGTGTTAGGGTTTGGGTTACGTTTAGTGTTAGGTTTAAGGTTTGGTTTTTTGTTAGGGTTAGGTTTAGGGTTAAGGTTAGGTTTTGGGTTAGGTTTTGTGGTGGGGTTAGGGTTAGTGTTAGGGTTTGTGTTAGGGTTAGGGTTAGTGTTAGGGTTTATGTTAGGGTTAGGTTTAGGGTTAGGGTAAGGGTTAGGGTTTGTTTTAGGGTTAGGGTTAAGGTTAAGTGTTAGGGGATAAGGTTAGGGGTTAGGGTTAGGGTTAGGGTTAGGGTTTGGGTTAGGGCTAGGGTTAGGGTTAGGGATTAGGTTTTAGGGGTTAGGGTTAGGGTTAGTGTTTGGGTTAGGGTTAGGGTTAGTTTTACGGTTAGGGTTTTGGTTAGGGCTAGGGTTAGGTTTAGGGATTACGGTTTAGGGGTTAGGGTTAGGGTTAGTGTTTGGGTTTGGTTTAGGGTTAGTGTTAGGGATAAGGGTAAGTTAGGATTAGGGTTTGGGTTTGGGTTAGGGTTAGGGTTAGGTTTAGGGTTTGGGTTAGGGTTAGGGTTAGTTTTAGGGTTTGTGTTACGTTTGGGTTAAGGTTAGAATTAGGATTATGGTTAGGGTTTGGGTTAGGGTTAGGGTTATGGTTAGGGTTAGGTTAGGATTAGGGTTTTGGTTTGGGTTAGGGTTAGGGTTAGGTTTAGGGTTTGGGTTAGGTTTAGGGTTAGGATGAATGTTAGGGGTTAGGGTTAGGTTTAGGGTTAATGTTAGGTTTTGGGTTAGGTTTTGTGGTGGGGTTAGGGTTAGTGTTAGGGTTTGTGTTAGGGTTAGGTTTAGGGTTAGGGTAAGGGTTAGGGTTTGTTTTAGGGTTAGGGTTAAGGTTAGGTGTTAGGGGATAAGGTTAGGGGTTAGGGTTAGGGTTTGGGTTAGGGTTAGGGTTAGGGTTAGGGTTAAGGTTAGGTTTAGGTGTTAGGGGATAGGGTTAGGGGTTATGGTTAGGGTTTGGCTTAGGGTTTTTGTTAGGGTTAGTGTTATCGTTAGGGTTTGGCTTACGGTTAGTGTTAGGATTAGTGTTTGAGTTTGGGTTTGGGTTAGGGTTATGTTTTGGTTTAGGGTTAGGGTTAGGTTTTGTGTTAGGGTTAGGGTTAGGGTTAGAGTTAGGGTTTGGATTAGGGTTAGTGTTAGGGATAGGGTTAGGACTAGGGTTTGGGTTAGGTTTAGGATTAGGGTTAGGGTTTGAGTTTAAGTTAGGGTTAGGGATAGGTTTAGGGTTAGAGTTAGGGTTTCGGTTAGGGTTAGGGTTAGGGTTAGAGTTTGAGTTGGGGTTAGTTTTAGGGTTAGGGTTAGGGTTAGGATTAGGGTTTGGGTTTGGGTTAAGTTTAGGTTTAGGGTTAGAGTTTGGGTTAGGTTTAGTGTTAGGTTTAGGGTTAGGGTTCGGTTTAGGTTAAGGTTTAGGTTTAGCGTTAGGGTTTGGTTTAGGGTTAGTGTTAGGGTCAGGATTAGGGTTTGGATTAGGGTTGGGGTTAGGGTTAGGGATTGGGTTAAGGTTAGAGTTAGGGTTTGGGTTAGGGTTAGGGTTAGGATTAGGGTAAGGAGTTAGGGTTTAGGGGTTAGGGTTAAGTTTAGGGTAAGGGTTAGGGTTTGGGTTAGTGTTATGGTTAGTGTTATGTTTGGGGTTAAGGTTAGTGTTAGGATTAGGGTTTGGTTTAGGGGTTAGTGTTAGGGTTAGGGTTACGGTTAGGGTTTGGTTTAGGGTTAGGGTTATGAATAGGGTTAGGTTTTGGGTTTGTGTTAGGGATAGGGTTAGTGTTTGGTATAGGGTTTGGGTTAGGGGGAGGGTTAGGGTTAGGGTTAGGGTTTGGGTTAGGGTTAGGGTAAGGAGTTAGTGGTTAGGGGTTAGGGTTAGGGTTATGGTAAGGGTTAGGGTTTGGGTTAGGTTTAGGGTTAGGGTTAAGTTTACGGTTAGGGTTAGGATTTGGGTGCGGTTAGTGTTAGGTTTAGGGTTAGGTTTAGGGTTTGGGTTAGGGTTAGGGTTAGGGTTAGGGTTTGAATTAGGGTTAGTGTTACCGTTAGGGTTAGGGTTAGGTTTTGGGTTAGGTTTAGGTTTAGGGTTAGGGTTTGGGTTAGTGGTAGGGTTTCGGTTAGTGTTAGGGTTAGAGTTAGGGTTAGGGTTAGGGTTTGGGTTAGGGTTAGTGTTAGCGTTAGGGTTCATGTTAGGGTTTTGGGTTAGTGTTAGCATTAGGGTTAGGGTTTGGGTTTGGGTTAGGCTTAGGGTTAGGGTTAGTGTAAAGATTAGGGTTAGGTTTTGGGTTTTTGTTAGGGTTTGGGTTAGGGTCAGGGTTAGGGTTAGGGTTAGTGTTAGGGTTACGGTTAGGTTTAGAGTTAAGGTTTTGGTTAGGGTTAGGGTTAGGGTTAGGGTTTGGGTTAGGATTAGGGTTAGGGTTTGGGATAGGGTTAGGGTTAGGTTTTGGAATTGGGTTAGGGTTAGGTTTAGGATTAGGTCTAGGGTTAGGATTTGGGTTTGGGTCATGGTTAGGTTTAGGGTTAGGGTTTGGGGTTGGGTTAGGGTTAGGGTTAGGGTTAGGGTTAGGGTTAGTGTAAAGTTTAGGGTTAGGGTTAGTGTTAGAATTAGGGTTAGGGTTGGGTTTGGGTTTGGGTTAGGGTTAGGGGTAGGATTAGGGTTAGGGTTAGTGTCAGGGTTAGGGTTAAAGCTAACGTTTTGTTTAGGGTTAAGGTTAGGGTTTGGGTTTGGGTTCGTGTTAGGGTTAGGGTTAGGGTTCGGCTTAGGGTTAGAGTTTGCCTTTGGGTTAGTCTTAGGTTTAAGGTTTGTGTAAAGGTTAGAGTTAGGGTTCCAGTTTTTGTTAGGGTTAGGATTAGGGTCAGGGTTAGGGTTAGTGTTAGGGTTAGGGTTTGGGTTAGCGTTAGTTTTAGGGTTAGAGTTAGGGTTGGGGTTGGGTTAGGGTTAGGTTTATTCTTAGCGTTAGGGTTAGGGTTAGGGGTTGCAAACCTGTTAGGGTTAGGTTTAGGTTTTGGGTTAATGTTAGGGTTTGGGTTAGGGTTAGGGTTATGGTTAGGGTTAGGTTAGGATTAGGGTTTTGGTTTGGGTTAGGGTTAGGGTTAGGTTTAGGGTTTGGGTTAGGTTTAGGGTTAGGGTGAAGGTTAGGGGTTAGGGTTAGGTTTAGGGTTAATGTTAGGTTTTGGGTTAGGTTTTGTGGTGGGGTTAGGGTTAGTGTTAGGTTTTGTGTTAGTGTTAGGTTTAGGGTTAGGGTAAGGGTTAGGGTTTGTTTTAGGGTTAGGGTTAAGGTTAGGTGTTAGGGGATAAGGTTAGGGGTTAGGGTTAGGGTTAGGGTTAGGGTTAGGGTTAGGGTTAGGGTTAAGGTTAGGTTTAGGTGTTAGGGGATAGGGTTAGGGGTTATGGTTAGGGTTTGGCTTAGGGTTTGGGTTAGGGTTAGTGTTATCGTTAGGGTTTGGCTTACGGTTAGTGTTAGGATTAGTGTTTGAGTTTGGGTTTGGTTTAGGGTTATGTTTTGGTTTAGGGTTAGGGTTAGGTTTTGTGTTAGGGTTAGGGTTAGGGTTAGAGTTAGGGTTTGGATTAGGGTTAGTGTTAGGGATAGGGTTAGGACTAGGGTTTGGGTTAGGTTTAGGATTAGGGTTAGGGTTTGAGTTTGGGTTAGGGTTAGGGATAGGTTTAGGGTTAGAGTTAGGGTTTCGGTTAGGGTTAGGGTTAGGGTTAGAGTTTGAGTTGGTGTTAGGTTTAGGGTTAGGGTTAGGGTTAGGATTAGGGTTTGGGTTTGGGTTAAGTTTAGGTTTAGGGTTAGAGTTTGGGTTAGGTTTAGTGTTAGGTTTAGGGTTAGGGTTCGGTTTAGGTTAAGGTTTAGGTTTAGGGTTAGGGTTTGGTTTAGGGTTAGTGTTAGGTCAGGATTAGGGTTTGGATTAGGGTTGGGGTTAGGGTTAGGGATTGGGTTAAGGTTAGAGTTAGGATTTGGGTTAGGGTTAGGGTTAGGATTAGGGTAAGGAGTTAGGGTTTAGGGGTTAGGGTTAAGGTTAGGGTAAGGGTTAGGGTTTGGGTTAGTGTTATGGTTAGTGTTATGGTTGGGGTTAAGGTTAGTGTTAGGATTAGGGTTTGGTTTAGGGGTTAGTGTTAGGGTTAGGGTTACGGTTAGGGTTTGGTTTAGGGCTAGGGTTATGAATAGGGTTAGGTTTTGGGTTTGTGTTAGGGATAGGGTTAGTGTTTGGTTTACGGTTTGGGTTAGGGTGAGGGTTAGGGTTAGGGTTAGGGTTTGGGTAGGGTTAGGGTAAGGAGTTAGTGGTTAGGGGTTAGGGTTAGGGTTAGGGTTATGGCAAGGGTTAGGGTTTGGGTTAGGGTTAGGGTTAGGGTTAGGGTTTGAATTAGGGTTAGTGTTACCGTTAGGGTTAGGGTTCGGTTTTGGGTTAGGTTTAGGTTTAGGGTTAGGGTTTGGGTTAGTGGTAGGGTTTCGGTTAGTGTTAGGGTTAGAGTTAGGGTTAGGGTTAGGGTTTGGGTTAGGGTTAGTGTTAGCGTTAGGGTTCATGTTAGGGTTTTGGGTTAGGGTTAGCATTAGGGTTAGGGTTAGGGTTAGGGTTTGGGTTTGGATTAGGCTTAGGGTTAGGGTTAGTGTAAAGATTAGGGTTAGGTTTTGGGTTTTTGTTAGGGTTAGGGTTTGGGTCAGGGTAAGGGTTAGGGTTAAGTTTACGGTTAGGGTTAGGATTTGGGTGAGGTTAGTGTTAGGTTTAGGGTTAGGTTTTGGGTTAGGTTTAGGGTTAGGATTAGGGTTTGGGTTAGGGTTACGGTTAGGGTTAGGGTTTGAATTAGGGTTAGTGTTACCGTTACGGTTAGGGTTAGGTTTTGGGTTAGGTTTAGGTTTAGGGTTAGGGTTTGGGTTAGTGGTAGGGTTTCGGTTAGGGTTAGGGTTAGAGTTAGGATTAGGGTTAGGGTTTGGGTTAGGGTTAGTGTTAGCATTAGGGTTCTGGTTAGGGTTTGGGTTAGCGTTAGGGTTATTGTTTGGATTTGGGTTAGGGTTAGGCTTAGGATTAGGGTTACGGTTGGGTTAGGGTTAGGGTTAGGGTTAAGGTTTAGGGGTTAATGTTAGGTTTAGTGTCAGGGTTTGGGTTTGGATTAGGGTTAGGGTTTCCGAAAGTGTTAGGGTTAGGGTATGTGTTAGGGTTAGAGTTAGGGTTAGGGTTTGTGTTAGGGTAAGGGTTAGGGTTCGGGTTTGCGGTTAGAGTTAGGGTTCGGGTTAGGGTGAGGGTTAGGGTTAGGGTTAGAGTTAGGGTTTGGGTTAGGTTTTGGGTTTGGGTTAGTTTTAGGGTAAGGAGTTAGGGTTTAGGGATTAGGGTTAGGGTTAGCGTTACAGGTTAGGGGTTAGGGTTAGTGTTAGTGTTAGGGTTTGGGTTACGTTTAGTGTTAGGTTTAAGGTTTGGTTTTTTGTTACTGTTAGGTTTAGGGTTAAGGTTAGGTTTTGGGTTAGGTTTTGTTGTGGGGTTAGGGTTAGTGTTAGGGTTTGTGTTAGTGTTAGGGTTAGTGTTAGAGTTTATGTTAGGGTTAGGTTTAGGGTTAGGGTAAGGGTTAGGGTTTGTTTTAGGGTTAGGTTTAAGGTTAAGTGTTAGGTGATAAGGTTAGGGGTTAGGGTTAGGTTTAGCGTTAGGGTTTGGGTTAGGGCTAGGGTTAGGGTTAGGGATTAGGGTTTAGGGGTTAGGGTTAGGGTTAGTGTTTGGGTTAGGGTTAGGGTTAGTTTTAGGGTTAGGGTTAGGGTTTTGGTTAGGGTTAGGGTTAGGTTTTGGGTTTGGTTTAGGATTAGTGTTAGGGTAAGTGTTAGAGTTAGGAATTGGGTTAGGATTAGGTTAGGGTTAGGGTTAGGTTCAGGCTAAGGGTAAGGGGAAGGGTTGGGGTAGGGTTTGAGTCTGGGTTAGGCTTAGGGGTTAGGGTTAGTGTTAGGCTTAGGGTTTGGATTAGGGTTAGGGTTAGGGTTTGGTTTAGGCTTACGTTTAGGGTTAGGGTTAGGGTTAGGGTTAGGGTTTGGGTTAGGGTTAGGTTTAGTGTTATTGTTAGGGTTAGGGTTAGTGTTAGGGTTAGGGTTAGGGTTAGGGTTAGGTTACGGTAAGGTTTGGGTTAGGGTTAGGTTAGGGTTACGGTTAGGGTGTGGGTTAGGGTTACGGTTATTATTTGGGTTAGGGTTAGGTTAGGGTTAGGTTTAGGGTTTGGGTTAGGGTTACGGTTATTATTTGGGTGAGGGTTAGGTTAGGGTTTGGTTTAGGGTTTGGGTTAGGGATAGGGGTAGGTTTAGGGTTATTGTTAGGGTTAGGTTTTGGGTTAGGGTTTAGGGTTTAGGGGTTAGGGTTAGCGTTTAGGGTTTAGGGGTTAGGTTTAGGGTTAGTTTTAGGGTTAGGGTTAGGGTTTTGTTTAGGGTTAGGGTTAGGGTTAGGGTTTGGTAAAGGATTAGTGTTAGGGTAAGGGTTAGAGTTAGGAATTGGGTTAGGATTAAGTTAGGGTTAGGGTTAGGTTTATGTTTAGGGTTAGGGTAAGGTTTGGGTTAGGGTTTGAATATGGGTTAGGCTTAGGGGTTAGGGTTAGTGTTAGGCTTAGGGTTTGGTTTAGGCTTAGGTTTAGGGATAGGGTTAGGGTTAGGTTTTGGGTTTGGGTTAGGTTTAGGTTTAGGGTTATTGTTAGGGGTAGGGTTCGTGTTAGGGTTAGTGTTTGGGATAGGGTTAGGGTTAGGTTTTTGTTTAGTGTTAGGGTTAGGGTTAGGGTTAGGGTGAGGGTTAGGGAGGTGGTTAGGTTTTGGGTTTGAGATAGGGTTAGGCTTAGGATTAGGGTTAGGGTTAGGGTTAGGGTTTTCGTTAGGGTTAGGGTTAGTATTAGGGTTAGGGTTAATGTTTTTGTTTGGGTAAGGGTTAGGGTTAGGTTTACGGTGAGGTTTTGTGTTTGGTTTAGGGTTTGTGTTAGGTTTAAGGTTAGGGTTAGGTTAAGGTTTAGGGTTAGGTTTAGGGTTAGGGTTAGGGTTAGGGTTATATTTAGGGTTAGGATTAGGGTTTCGGTTTTGGTTAGGGTTACGGTTAGGGATTGGGTTACGGTTAGGTTTAGGTTTAGGGTTAGGGGTAGGGTTAGGGTTTGTCTTAGGGTTAGGGTTAGGTTTAGGTTTAGGGTTAGGGTTAGGGTTATGGTAAGGGTTAGGGTTTGGGATAGGGTTAGGGTTAGGATTAGGGTTAGGGGTTGGGGTTAGGGGTTAGGATTAGTGGTTAGGGTTAGGATTTGGGTTATGGTTAGTGTTAGGATTAGGGTTTGGGTTTTTTTTAGGGTTAGGGTTAAGTTTATGGTTAGGGTCAGTGTTTGGGTTAGGGTTAGGGTTTGGGTTAAGTTTAGAGTTAGGGTTATGGTTAGGGATAGGTTTTGGGTTAGGGTTAAGGTTAGGGTTAGTGTTTGGGTTAGGATTATGGTTATGGTTAGGGTTAGTGTTGGGGTTTGTGTTAGTGTTAGTGTTAGGGTTAGGATTAGGGTTTGGGTTAGGTTTGGGTTAGGGTTAGGTTTAGGGTTAGGTTTAGTGTTAGGGTTAGCTTTTGGGTTAGGGTTAGGATTAGGGTTAGGGTTAGGGTTAGGGGTAGGGTTAGGGTTTGGGTTAGGGTTAGGGTAAAGAGTTAGTGGTTAGGGGTTAGGGTTAGGGTTAGGGTTATGGTAAGGGTTAGGGTTTGGGTTAGGGTTAGGGTTAGGGTTAAGTTTACGGTTAGGGTTAGGATTTGGGTGCGGTTAGTGTTAGGTTTAGGGTTAGGTTTAGGGTTTGGGTTAGGGTTAGGGTTAGGGTTAGGGTTTGAATTAGGGTTAGTGTTACCGTTAGGGTTAGGGTTAGGTTTTGGGTTAGGTTTAGGTTTAGGGTTAGGGTTTGGGTTAGTTTTAGGGTTTCGGTTAGTGTTAGGGTTAGAGTTAGGGTTAGGGTTAGGGTTTGGTTTAGGGTTAGTATTAGCGTTAGGGTTCATGTTAGGGTTTTGGGTTAGTGTTAGCATTAGGGTTAGGGTTTGGGTTTGGGTTAGGCTTAGGGTTAGGGTTAGTGTAAAGATTAGGGTTAGGTTTTGGGTTTTTGTTAGGGTTTGGGTTAGGGTCAGGGTTAGGTTTAGGGTTAGTGTTAGGGTTACGGTTAGGTTTAGAGTTAAGCTTTTGGTTAGGGTTAGGGTTAGGGTTAGGGTTAGGGTTTGGGATAGGGTTAGGGTTAGGTTTTGGAATTGGGTTAGGGTTAGGGTTAGGATTAGGTTTAGGGTTAGGATTTGGGTTTGGGTCATAGTTAGGTTTAGGGTTAGGGTTTGGGGGTGGGTTAGGGTTAGGGTTAGGGTTAGTGTAAAGTTTAGGGTTAGGGTTAGTGTTAGAATTAGGGTTAGGGTTGGGTTTGTGTTTGGGTTAGGGTTAGGGGTAGGATTAGGGTTAGGGTTAGTGTCAGGGTTAGGGTTAGAGCTAACGTTTTGGTTAGGGTTAGAGTTAGGGTTTGGGTTTGGGTTCGTGTTAGGGTTAGGGTAAGGGTTCGGCTTAGGGTTAGAGTTTGCCTTTGGGTTAGTCTTAGGTTTAAGGTTAGTGTAAAGGTTAGAGTTAGGGTTCCAGTTTTTGTTAGGGTTAGGATTAGGGTCAGGGTTAGTGTTAGTGTTAGGGTTAGGGTTTGGGTTAGCGTTAGTTTTAGGGTTAGAGTTAGGGTTGGGGTTGGGTTAGGGTTAGGTTTATTCTTAGCGTTAGGGTTAGGGTTAGGGGTTGCAAACCTGTTAGGGTTAGGTTTAGGGTTTGGGTTAATGTTAGGGTTTGGGTTAGGGTTAGGGTTATGGTTAGGGTTAGGTTAGGATTAGGGTTTTGGTTTGGGTTAGGGTTAGGGTTAGGTTTAGGGTTTGGGTTAGGTTTAGGGTTAGGGTGAAGGTTAGGGGTTAGGGTTAGGTTTAGGGTTAATGTTAGGTTTTGGGTTAGGTTTTGTGGTGGGGTTAGGGTTAGTGTTAGGGTTTGTGTTAGGGTTAGGTTTAGGGTTATGGTAAGGGTTAGGGCTTGTTTTAGGGTTAGGGTTAAGTTTAGGTGTTAGGGGATAAGGTTAGGGGTGAGGGTTAGGGTTTGGGTTAGGGTTAGGGTTAGGGTTAGGGTTAAGGTTAGGTTTAGGTGTTAGGGGATAGGGTTAGGGGTTATGGTTAGGGTTTGGCTTAGGGTTTGGGTTAGGGTTAGTGTTATCGTTAGGGTTTGGCTTACGGTTAGTGTTAGGATTAGTGTTTGAGTTTGGGTTTGGGTTAGGGTTATGTTTTGGTTTAGGGTTAGGGTTAGGTTTTGTGTTAGGGTTAGGGTTAGGGTTAGAGTTAGGGTTTGGATTAGGGTTAGTGTTAAGGATAGGATTATGACTAGGGTTTGGGTTAGGTTTAGGATTAGGGTTAGGGTTTGAGTTTGGGTTAGGGTTAGGGATAGGTTTAGGGTTAGAGTTAGGGTTTCGGTTAGGGTTAGGGTTAGGGTTAGAGTTTGAGTTGGGGTTAGGTTTAGGGTTAGGGTTAGGGTTAGGATTAGGGTTTGGGTTTGGGTTAAGTTTAGGTTTAGGGTTAGGGTTAGGGTTTGGTTTAGGGTTAGTGTTAGGGTCAGGATTAGGGTTTGGATTAGGGTTGGGGTTAGGGTTAGGGATTGGGTTAAGGTTAGAGTTAGGGTTTGGGTTAGGGTTAGGGTTAGGATTAGGGTAAGGAGTTAGGGTTTAGGGGTTAGGGTTAAGGTTAGGGTAAGGGTTAGGGTTTGGGTTAGTGTTATGGTTAGTTTTATGGTTGGGGTTAAGGTTAGTGTTAGGATTAGGGTTTGGTTTAGGGGTTAGTGTTAGGTTAGGGTTACGGTTAGGGTTTGGTTTAGGGTTAGGGTTATGAATAGGGTTAGGTTTTGGGTTTGTGTTAGGGATAGGGTTAGTGTTTGGTTTACGGTTTGGGTTAGGGTGAGGGTTAGGGTTAGGGTTAGGGTTTGGGTTAGGGTTAGGGTAAGGAGTTAGTGGTTAGGGGTTAGGGTTAGGGTTAGGGTTATGGTAAGGGTTAGGGTTTGGGTTAGGGTTAGGGTTAGGGTTAAGTTTACGGTTAGGGTTAGGATTTGGGTGCGGTTAGTGTTAGGTTTAGGGTTAGGTTTAGGGTTTGGGTTAGGGTTAGGGTTAGGGTTAGGGTTTGAATTAGGGTTAGTGTTAGGGTTAGGGTTAGGGTTAGGGTTAGGGTTAGGATTTGGGTGTGGTTAGTGTTAGGGTTAGGTTTTGGGTTAGGTTTAGGTTTAGGGTTAGGGTTTGGGTTAGTGGTAGGGTTTCGGTTAGTGTTAGGGTTAGAGTTAGGGTTAGGGTTAGGGTTTGGGTTAGGGTTAGTGTTAGCGTTAGGGTTCATGTTAGGGTTTTGGGTTAGGGTTAGCATTAGGGTTAGGGTTAGGGTTAGGGTTTGGGTTTGGGTTAGGCTTAGGGTTAGAGTTAGTGTAAAGATTAGGGTTAGGTTTTGGGTTTTTGTTAGGGTTAGGGTTTGTGTCAGGGATAGGGTTAGGGTTAAGTTTACGGTTAGGGTTAGGATTTGGGTGAGGTTAGTGTTAGGTTTAGGGTTAGGTTTTGGGTTAGGTTTAGGGTTAGGTTTAGGGTTTGGGTTAGGTTTACGGTTAGGGTTAGGGTTTGAATTAGGGTTAGTGTTACCTTTACGGTTAGGGTTAGGTTTTGGGTTAGGTTTAGGTTTAGGGTTAGGGTTTGGGTTAGTGGTAGGGTTTCGGTTAGGGTTAGGGTTAGAGTGAGGATTAGGGTTAGGGTTTGGGTTAGGGTTAGTGTTAGCATTAGGGTTCGGGTTAGGGTTTGGGTTAGCGTTAGGGTTATTGTTAGGATTTGGGTTAGGGTTAGGCTTAGGATTAGGGTTACGATTGGGTTAGGGTTAGGGTCATGGTTAAGGTTTAGGGGTTAATGTTAGGTTTAGTGTCAGGGTTTGGGTTTGGATTAGGGTTAGGGTTTCCGAAAGTGTTAGGGTTAGGGTATGTGTTAGGGTTAGAGTTAGGGTTAGAGTTTGTGTTAGGGTAAGGGTTAGGGTTCGGGTTTGCGGTTAGAGTTAGGGTTCGGGTTAGGGTTCGGGTTAGGGTTAGGGTTAGAGTTAGGGTTTGGGTTAGGGTTTGGGTTTGGGTTAGTTTTAGGTTAAGGAGTTAGGGTTTAGGGGTTAGGGTTAGGGTTAGCGTTACATGTTAGGGGTTAGGGTTAGTGGTTAGTGTTAGGGTTTGGGTTACGTTTAGTGTTAGGTTTAAGGTTTGGTTTTTTGTTAGGGTTAGGTTTAGGGTTAAGGTTAGGTTTTGGGTTAGGTTTTGTGGTGGGGTTAGGGTTAGTGTTAGGGTTTGTGTTAGGGTTAGGGTTAGTGTTAGGGTTTATGTTAGGGTTAGGTTTAGGGTTAGGGTAAGGGTTAGGGTTTGTTTTAGGGTTAGGGTTAAGGTTAAGTGTTAGGGGATAAGGTTAGGGGTTAGGGTTAGGGTTAGGGTTAGGGTTTGGGTTAGGGCTAGGGTTAGGGTTAGGGATTAGGTTTTAGGGGTTAGGGTTAGGGTTAGTGTTTGGGTTAGGGTTAGGGTTAGTTTTAGGGTTAGGGTTTGGGATAGGGCTAGGGTTAGGGTTAGCGATTAGGGTTTAGGGGTTAGGGTTAGGGTTAGTGTTTGGTTTTGGTTTAGGGTTAGTGTTAGGGATAAGGGTAAGTTAGGATTAGGGTTTGGGTTTGGGTTAGGGTTAGGGTTAGGTTTAGGGTTTGGGTTAGGGTTAGGGTTAGTTTTAGGGTTTGTGTTACGTTTGGGTTAAGGTTAGAATTAGGATTATGGTTAGGGTTTGGGTTAGGGTTAGGGTTATAGTTAGGGTTAGGTTAGGATTAGGGTTTTGGTTTGGGTTAGGGTTAGGGTTAGGTTTAGGGTTTGGGTTAGGTTTAGGGTTAGGATGAAGGTTAGCGGTTAGGGTTAGGTTTAGGGTTAATGTTAGGTTTTGGGTTAGGTTTTGTGGTGGGGTTAGGGTTAGTGTTAGGGTTTGTGTTAGGGTTAGGTTTAGGGTTAGGGTAAGGGTTAGGGTTTGTTTTAGGGTTAGGGTTAAGGTTAGGTGTTAGGGGATAAGGTTAGGGGTTAGGGTTAGGGTTTGGGTTAGGGTTAGGGTTAGGGTTAGGGTTAAGGTTAGGTTTAGGTGTTAGGGGATAGGGTTAGGGGTTATGGTTAGGGTTTGGCTTAGGGTTTGGGTTAGGGTTAGTGTTATCGTTAGGGTTTGGCTTACGGTTAGTGTTAGGATTAGTGTTTGAGTTTGGGTTTGGGTTAGGGTTATGTTTTGGTTTAGGGTTAGGGTTAGGTTTTGTGTTAGGGTTAGGGTTAGGGTTAGAGTTAGGGTTTGGATTAGGGTTAGTGTTAGGGATAGGGTTAGGACTAGGGTTTGGGTTAGGTTTAGGATTAGGGTTAGGGTTTGAGTTTGGGTTAGGGTTAGGGATAGGTTTAGGGTTAGAGTTAGGGTTTCGGTTAGGGTTAGGGTTAGGGTTAGAGTTTGAGTTGGGGTTAGTTTTAGGGTTAAGGTTAGGGTTAGGATTAGGGTTTGGGTTTGGGTTAAGTTTAGGTTTAGGGTTAGAGTTTGGGTTAGGTTTAGTGTTAGGTTTAGGGTTAGGGTTCGGTTTAGGTTAAGGTTTAGGTTTAGCGTTAGGGTTTGGTTTAGGGTTAGTGTTAGGGTCAGGATTAGGGTTTGGATTAGGGTTGGGGTTAGGGTTAGGGATTGGGTTAAGGTTAGAGTTAGGGTTTGGGTTAGGGTTAGGGTTAGGATTAGGGTAAGGAGTTAGGGTTTAGGGGTTAGGGTTAAGTTTAGGGTAAGGGTTAGGGTTTGGGTTAGTGTTATGGTTAGTGTTATGGTTGGGGTTAAGGTTAGTGTTAGGATTAGGGTTTGGTTTAGGGGTTAGTGTTAGGGTTAGAGTTACGGTTAGGGTTTGGTTTAGGGTTAGGGTTATGAATAGGGTTAGGTTTTGGGTTTGTGTTAGGGATAGGGTTAGTGTTTGGTTTACGGTTTGGGTTAGGGTGAGGGTTAGGGTTAGGGTTAGGGTTTGGGTTAGGGTTAGGGTAAGGAGTTAGTGGTTAGGGGTTAGGGTTAGGGTTAGGGTTATGGTAAGGGTTAGGGTTTGGGTTAGGGTTAGGGTTAGGGTTAAGTTTACGGTTAGGGTTAGGATTTGGGTGCGGTTAGTGTTAGGTTTAGGGTTAGGTTTAGGGTTTGGGTTAGGGTTAGGGTTAGGGTTAGGGTTTGAATTAGGGTTAGTGTTACCGTTAGGGTTAGGGTTAGGTTTTGGGTTAGGTTTAGGTTTAGGGTTAGGGTTTGGGTTAGTGGTAGGGTTTCGGTTAGTGTTAGGGTTAGAGTTAGGGTTAGGGTTAGGGTTTGGGTTAGGGTTAGTGTTAGCGTTAGGGTTCATGTTAGGGTTTTGGGTTAGGGTTAGCATTAGGGTTAGGGTTAGGGTTAGGGTTTGGGTTTGGGTTAGTCTTAGGGTTAGGGTTAGTGTAAAGATTAGGGTTAGGTTTTGGGTTTTTGTTAGGGTTTGGGTTAGGGTCAGGGTTAGGGTTAGGGTTAGTGTTAGGGTTACGGTTAGGTTTAGAGTTAAGGTTTTGGTTATGGTTAGGGTTAGGGTTAGGGTTTTTGTTAGGGTTAGGGTTAGGGTTTTGGTTTGGGTTAGGGTTAGGGTTAGGTTTAGGGTTTGGGTTAGGGTTAGGGTTAGGGTGAAGGTTAGGGGTTAGGGTTAGGTTTAGGGTTAGGTTTAGTGGTAGGGTTATCTTTTGGGTGCTGGTTAGGGTTAGGGTTATGGTTAGGGTTTGGGTTAGGGTTAGGGTTAGGGATAAGGGTAAGTTAGGATTAGGGTTTGGGTTTGGGTTAGGGTTAGGGTTAGGGATAAGGGTAAGTTAGGATTAGGGTTTGGGTTTGGGTTAGGGTTAGGGTTAGGTTTATGGTTTGGGTTAGGGTTAGGGTTAGGGTTTGTGTTAAGTTTGGGTTAAGGTTAGAGTTAGGATTATGGTTAGGGTTTGGGTTAGGGTTAGGGTTATGGTTAGGGTTAGGTTAGGATTAGGGTTTTGGTTTGGGTTAGGGTTAGGGTTAGGTTTAGGGTTTGGGTTAGGTTTAGGGTTAGGGTGAAGGTTAGGGGTTAGGGTTAGGTTTAGGGTTAATGTTAGGTTTTGGGTTAGGTTTTGTGGTGGGGTTAGGGTTAGTGTTAGGGTTTGTGTTAGGGTTAGGTTTAGGGTTATGGTAAGGGTTAGGGCTTGTTTTAGGGTTAGGGTTAAGTTTAGGTGTTAGGGGATAAGGTTAGGGGTGAGGGTTAGGGTTTGGGTTAGGGTTAGGGTTAGGGTTAGGGTTAAGGTTAGGTTTAGGTGTTAGGGGATAGGGTTAGGGGTTATGGTTAGGGTTTGGCTTAGGGTTTGGGTTAGGGTTAGTGTTATCGTTAGGGTTTGGCTTACGGTTAGTGTTAGGATTAGTGTTTGAGTTTGGGTTTGGGTTAGGGTTATGTTTTGGTTTAGGGTTAGGGTTAGGTTTTGTGTTAGGGTTAGGGTTAGGGTTAGAGTTAGGGTTTGGATTAGGGTTAGTGTTAAGGATAGGATTATGACTAGGGTTTGGGTTAGGTTTAGGATTAGGGTTAGGGTTTGAGTTTGGGTTAGGGTTAGGGATAGGTTTAGGGTTAGAGTTAGGGTTTCGGTTAGGGTTAGGGTTAGGGTTAGAGTTTGAGTTGGGGTTAGGTTTAGGGTTAGGGTTAGGGTTAGGATTAGGGTTTGGGTTTGGGTTAAGTTTAGGTTTAGGGTTAGGGTTAGGGTTTGGTTTAGGGTTAGTGTTAGGGTCAGGATTAGGGTTTGGATTAGGGTTGGGGTTAGGGTTAGGGATTGGGTTAAGGTTAGAGTTAGGGTTTGGGTTAGGGTTAGGGTTAGGATTAGGGTAAGGAGTTAGGGTTTAGGGGTTAGGGTTAAGGTTAGGGTAAGGGTTAGGGTTTGGGTTAGTGTTATGGTTAGTTTTATGGTTGGGGTTAAGGTTAGTGTTAGGATTAGGGTTTGGTTTAGGGGTTAGTGTTAGGTTAGGGTTACGGTTAGGGTTTGGTTTAGGGTTAGGGTTATGAATAGGGTTAGGTTTTGGGTTTGTGTTAGGGATAGGGTTAGTGTTTGGTTTACGGTTTGGGTTAGGGTGAGGGTTAGGGTTAGGGTTAGGGTTTGGGTTAGGGTTAGGGTAAGGAGTTAGTGGTTAGGGGTTAGGGTTAGGGTTAGGGTTATGGTAAGGGTTAGGGTTTGGGTTAGGGTTAGGGTTAGGGTTAAGTTTACGGTTAGGGTTAGGATTTGGGTGCGGTTAGTGTTAGGTTTAGGGTTAGGTTTAGGGTTTGGGTTAGGGTTAGGGTTAGGGTTAGGGTTTGAATTAGGGTTAGTGTTAGGGTTAGGGTTAGGGTTAGGGTTAGGGTTAGGATTTGGGTGTGGTTAGTGTTAGGGTTAGGTTTTGGGTTAGGTTTAGGTTTAGGGTTAGGGTTTGGGTTAGTGGTAGGGTTTCGGTTAGTGTTAGGGTTAGAGTTAGGGTTAGGGTTAGGGTTTGGGTTAGGGTTAGTGTTAGCGTTAGGGTTCATGTTAGGGTTTTGGGTTAGGGTTAGCATTAGGGTTAGGGTTAGGGTTAGGGTTTGGGTTTGGGTTAGGCTTAGGGTTAGAGTTAGTGTAAAGATTAGGGTTAGGTTTTGGGTTTTTGTTAGGGTTAGGGTTTGTGTCAGGGATAGGGTTAGGGTTAAGTTTACGGTTAGGGTTAGGATTTGGGTGAGGTTAGTGTTAGGTTTAGGGTTAGGTTTTGGGTTAGGTTTAGGGTTAGGTTTAGGGTTTGGGTTAGGTTTACGGTTAGGGTTAGGGTTTGAATTAGGGTTAGTGTTACCTTTACGGTTAGGGTTAGGTTTTGGGTTAGGTTTAGGTTTAGGGTTAGGGTTTGGGTTAGTGGTAGGGTTTCGGTTAGGGTTAGGGTTAGAGTGAGGATTAGGGTTAGGGTTTGGGTTAGGGTTAGTGTTAGCATTAGGGTTCGGGTTAGGGTTTGGGTTAGCGTTAGGGTTATTGTTAGGATTTGGGTTAGGGTTAGGCTTAGGATTAGGGTTACGATTGGGTTAGGGTTAGGGTCATGGTTAAGGTTTAGGGGTTAATGTTAGGTTTAGTGTCAGGGTTTGGGTTTGGATTAGGGTTAGGGTTTCCGAAAGTGTTAGGGTTAGGGTATGTGTTAGGGTTAGAGTTAGGGTTAGAGTTTGTGTTAGGGTAAGGGTTAGGGTTCGGGTTTGCGGTTAGAGTTAGGGTTCGGGTTAGGGTTCGGGTTAGGGTTAGGGTTAGAGTTAGGGTTTGGGTTAGGGTTTGGGTTTGGGTTAGTTTTAGGTTAAGGAGTTAGGGTTTAGGGGTTAGGGTTAGGGTTAGCGTTACATGTTAGGGGTTAGGGTTAGTGGTTAGTGTTAGGGTTTGGGTTACGTTTAGTGTTAGGTTTAAGGTTTGGTTTTTTGTTAGGGTTAGGTTTAGGGTTAAGGTTAGGTTTTGGGTTAGGTTTTGTGGTGGGGTTAGGGTTAGTGTTAGGGTTTGTGTTAGGGTTAGGGTTAGTGTTAGGGTTTATGTTAGGGTTAGGTTTAGGGTTAGGGTAAGGGTTAGGGTTTGTTTTAGGGTTAGGGTTAAGGTTAAGTGTTAGGGGATAAGGTTAGGGGTTAGGGTTAGGGTTAGGGTTAGGGTTTGGGTTAGGGCTAGGGTTAGGGTTAGGGATTAGGTTTTAGGGGTTAGGGTTAGGGTTAGTGTTTGGGTTAGGGTTAGGGTTAGTTTTAGGGTTAGGGTTTGGGATAGGGCTAGGGTTAGGGTTAGCGATTAGGGTTTAGGGGTTAGGGTTAGGGTTAGTGTTTGGTTTTGGTTTAGGGTTAGTGTTAGGGATAAGGGTAAGTTAGGATTAGGGTTTGGGTTTGGGTTAGGGTTAGGGTTAGGTTTAGGGTTTGGGTTAGGGTTAGGGTTAGTTTTAGGGTTTGTGTTACGTTTGGGTTAAGGTTAGAATTAGGATTATGGTTAGGGTTTGGGTTAGGGTTAGGGTTATAGTTAGGGTTAGGTTAGGATTAGGGTTTTGGTTTGGGTTAGGGTTAGGGTTAGGTTTAGGGTTTGGGTTAGGTTTAGGGTTAGGATGAAGGTTAGCGGTTAGGGTTAGGTTTAGGGTTAATGTTAGGTTTTGGGTTAGGTTTTGTGGTGGGGTTAGGGTTAGTGTTAGGGTTTGTGTTAGGGTTAGGTTTAGGGTTAGGGTAAGGGTTAGGGTTTGTTTTAGGGTTAGGGTTAAGGTTAGGTGTTAGGGGATAAGGTTAGGGGTTAGGGTTAGGGTTTGGGTTAGGGTTAGGGTTAGGGTTAGGGTTAAGGTTAGGTTTAGGTGTTAGGGGATAGGGTTAGGGGTTATGGTTAGGGTTTGGCTTAGGGTTTGGGTTAGGGTTAGTGTTATCGTTAGGGTTTGGCTTACGGTTAGTGTTAGGATTAGTGTTTGAGTTTGGGTTTGGGTTAGGGTTATGTTTTGGTTTAGGGTTAGGGTTAGGTTTTGTGTTAGGGTTAGGGTTAGGGTTAGAGTTAGGGTTTGGATTAGGGTTAGTGTTAGGGATAGGGTTAGGACTAGGGTTTGGGTTAGGTTTAGGATTAGGGTTAGGGTTTGAGTTTGGGTTAGGGTTAGGGATAGGTTTAGGGTTAGAGTTAGGGTTTCGGTTAGGGTTAGGGTTAGGGTTAGAGTTTGAGTTGGGGTTAGTTTTAGGGTTAAGGTTAGGGTTAGGATTAGGGTTTGGGTTTGGGTTAAGTTTAGGTTTAGGGTTAGAGTTTGGGTTAGGTTTAGTGTTAGGTTTAGGGTTAGGGTTCGGTTTAGGTTAAGGTTTAGGTTTAGCGTTAGGGTTTGGTTTAGGGTTAGTGTTAGGGTCAGGATTAGGGTTTGGATTAGGGTTGGGGTTAGGGTTAGGGATTGGGTTAAGGTTAGAGTTAGGGTTTGGGTTAGGGTTAGGGTTAGGATTAGGGTAAGGAGTTAGGGTTTAGGGGTTAGGGTTAAGTTTAGGGTAAGGGTTAGGGTTTGGGTTAGTGTTATGGTTAGTGTTATGGTTGGGGTTAAGGTTAGTGTTAGGATTAGGGTTTGGTTTAGGGGTTAGTGTTAGGGTTAGAGTTACGGTTAGGGTTTGGTTTAGGGTTAGGGTTATGAATAGGGTTAGGTTTTGGGTTTGTGTTAGGGATAGGGTTAGTGTTTGGTTTACGGTTTGGGTTAGGGTGAGGGTTAGGGTTAGGGTTAGGGTTTGGGTTAGGGTTAGGGTAAGGAGTTAGTGGTTAGGGGTTAGGGTTAGGGTTAGGGTTATGGTAAGGGTTAGGGTTTGGGTTAGGGTTAGGGTTAGGGTTAGGGTTTGAATTAGGGTTAGGGTTACCGTTAGGGTTAGGGTTAGGTTTTGGGTTAGGTTTAGGTTTAGGGTTAGGGTTTGGGTTAGTGGTAGGGTTTCGGTTAGTGTTAGGGTTAGAGTTAGGGTTAGGGTTAGGGTTTGGGTTAGGGTTAGTGTTAGCGTTAGGGTTCATGTTAGGGTTTTGGGTTAGGGTTAGCATTAGGGTTAGGGTTAGGGTTAGGGTTTGGGTTTGGGTTAGTCTTAGGGTTAGGGTTAGTGTAAAGATTAGGGTTAGGTTTTGGGTTTTTGTTAGGGTTTGGGTTAGGGTCAGGGTTAGGGTTAGGGTTAGTGTTAGGGTTACGGTTAGGTTTAGAGTTAAGGTTTTGGTTATGGTTAGGGTTAGGGTTAGGGTTTTTGTTAGGGTTAGGGTTAGGGTTTTGGTTTGGGTTAGGGTTAGGGTTAGGTTTAGGGTTTGGGTTAGGTTTAGGGTTAGGGTGAAGGTTAGGGGTTAGGGTTAGGTTTAGGGTTAGGTTTAGTGTTAGGGTTATCTTTTGGGTTCTGGTTAGGGTTAGGGTTATGGTTAGGGTTTGGGTTAGGGTTAGGGTTAGGGATAAGGGTAAGTTAGGATTAGGGTTTGGGTTTGGGTTAGGGTTAGGGTTAGGGATAAGGGTAAGTTAGGATTAGGGTTTGGGTTTGGGTTAGGGTTAGGGTTAGGTTTATGGTTTGGGTTAGGGTTAGGGTTAGGGTTTGTGTTAAGTTTGGGTTAAGGTTAGAGTTAGGATTATGGTTAGGGTTTGGGTTAGGGTTAGGGTTATGGTTAGGGTTAGGTTAGGATTAGGGTTTTGGTTTGGGTTAGGGTTAGGGTTAGGTTTAGGGTTTGGGTTAGGTTTAGGGTTAGGGTGAAGGTTAGGGGTTAGGGTTAGGTTTAGGGTTAATGTTAGGTTTTGGGTTAGGTTTTGTGGTGGGGTTAGGGTTAGTGTTAGGGTTTGTGTTAGGGTTAGGTTTAGGGTTATGGTAAGGGTTAGGGCTTGTTTTAGGGTTAGGGTTAAGTTTAGGTGTTAGGGGATAAGGTTGGGGGGGAGGGTTAGGGTTTGGGTTAGGGTTAGGGTTAGGGTTAGGGTTAAGGTTAGGTTTAGGTGTTAGGGGATAGGGTTAGGGGTTATGGTTAGGGTTTGGCTTAGGGTTTGGGTTAGGGTTAGTGTTATCGTTAGGGTTTGGCTTACGGTTAGTGTTAGGATTAGTGTTTGAGTTTGGGTTTGGGTTAGGGTTATGTTTTGGTTTAGGGTTAGGGTTAGGTTTTGTGTTAGGGTTAGGGTTAGGGTTAGAGTTAGGGTTTGGATTAGGGTTAGTGTTAAGGATAGGATTATGACTAGGGTTTGGGTTAGGTTTAGGATTAGGGTTAGGGTTTGAGTTTGGGTTAGGGTTAGGGATAGGTTTAGGGTTAGAGTTAGGGTTTCGGTTAGGGTTAGGGTTAGGGTTAGAGTTTGAGTTGGGGTTAGGTTTAGGGTTAGGGTTAGGGTTAGGATTAGGGTTTGGGTTTGGGTTAAGTTTAGGTTTAGGGTTAGGGTTAGGGTTTGGTTTAGGGTTAGTGTTAGGGTCAGGATTAGGGTTTGGATTAGGGTTGGGGTTAGGGTTAGGGATTGGGTTAAGGTTAGAGTTAGGGTTTGGGTTAGGGTTAGGGTTAGGATTAGGGTAAGGAGTTAGGGTTTAGGGGTTAGGGTTAAGGTTAGGGTAAGGGTTAGGGTTTGGGTTAGTGTTATGGTTAGTTTTATGGTTGGGGTTAAGGTTAGTGTTAGGATTAGGGTTTGGTTTAGGGGTTAGTGTTAGGTTAGGGTTACGGTTAGGGTTTGGTTTAGGGTTAGGGTTATGAATAGGGTTAGGTTTTGGGTTTGTGTTAGGGATAGGGTTAGTGTTTGGTTTACGGTTTGGGTTAGGGTGAGGGTTAGGGTTAGGGTTAGGGTTTGGGTTAGGGTTAGGGTAAGGAGTTAGTGGTTAGGGGTTAGGGTTAGGGTTAAAGTTATGGTAAGGGTTAGGGTTTGGGTTAGGGTTAGGGTTAGGGTTAAGTTTACGGTTAGGGTTAGGATTTGGGTGCGGTTAGTGTTAGGTTTAGGGTTAGGTTTAGGGTTTGGGTTAGGGTTAGGGTTAGGGTTAGGGTTTGAATTAGGGTTAGTGTTAGGGTTAGGGTTAGGGTTAGGGTTAGGGTTAGGATTTGGGTGTGGTTAGTGTTAGGGTTAGGTTTTGGGTTAGGTTTAGGTTTAGGGTTAGGGTTTGGGTTAGTGGTAGGGTTTCGGTTAGTGTTAGGGTTAGAGTTAGGGTTAGGGTTAGGGTTTGGGTTAGGGTTAGTGTTAGCGTTAGGGTTCATGTTAGGGTTTTGGGTTAGGGTTAGCATTAGGGTTAGGGTTAGGGTTAGGGTTTGGGTTTGGGTTAGGCTTAGGGTTAGAGTTAGTGTAAAGATTAGGGTTAGGTTTTGGGTTTTTGTTAGGGTTAGGGTTTGTGTCAGGGATAGGGTTAGGATTAAGTTTACGGTTAGGGTTAGGATTTGGGTGAGGTTAGTGTTAGGTTTAGGGTTAGGTTTTGGGTTAGGTTTAGGGTTAGGTTTAGGGTTTGGGTTAGGTTTACGGTTAGGGTTAGGGTTTGAATTAGGGTTAGTGTTACCTTTACGGTTAGGGTTAGGTTTTGGGTTAGGTTTAGGTTTAGGGTTAGGGTTTGGGTTAGTGGTAGGGTTTCGGTTAGGGTTAGGGTTAGAGTGAGGATTAGGGTTAGGGTTTGGGTTAGGGTTAGTGTTAGCATTAGGGTTCGGGTTAGGGTTTGGGTTAGCGTTAGGGTTATTGTTAGGATTTGGGTTAGGGTTAGGCTTAGGATTAGGGTTACGATTGGGTTAGAGTTAGGGTCATGGTTAAGGTTTAGGGGTTAATGTTAGGTTTAGTGTCAGGGTTTGGGTTTGGATTAGGGTTAGGGTTTCCGAAAGTGTTAGGGTTAGGGTATGTGTTAGGGTTAGAGTTAGGGTTAGAGTTTGTGTTAGGGTAAGGGTTAGGGTTCGGGTTTGCGGTTAGAGTTAGGGTTCGGGTTAGGGTTCGGGTTAGGGTTAGGGTTAGAGTTAGGGTTTGGGTTAGGGTTTGGGTTTGGGTTAGTTTTAGGTTAAGGAGTTAGGGTTTAGGGGTTAGGGTTAGGGTTAGCGTTACATGTTAGGGGTTAGGGTTAGTGGTTAGTGTTAGGGTTTGGGTTACGTTTAGTGTTAGGTTTAAGGTTTGGTTTTTTGTTAGGGTTAGGTTTAGGGTTAAGGTTAGGTTTTGGGTTAGGTTTTGTGGTGGGGTTAGGGTTAGTGGTAGGGGTTGTGTTAGGGTTAGGGTTAGTGTTAGGGTTTATGTTAGGGTTAGGTTTAGGGTTAGGGTAAGGGTTAGGGTTTGTTTTAGGGTTAGGGTTAAGGTTAAGTGTTAGGGGATAAGGTTAGGGGTTAGGGTTAGGGTTAGGGTTAGGGTTTGGGTTAGGGCTAGGGTTAGGGTTAGGGATTAGGTTTTAGGGGTTAGGGTTAGGGTTAGTGTTTGGGTTAGGGTTAGGGATAGTTTTAGGGTTAGGGTTTGGGATAGGGCTAGGGTTAGGGTTAGCGATTAGGGTTTAGGGGTTAGGGTTAGGGTTAGTGTTTGGTTTTGGTTTAGGGTTAGTGTTAGGGATAAGGGTAAGTTAGGATTAGGGTTTGGGTTTGGGTTAGGGTTAGGGTTAGGTTTAGGGTTTGGGTTAGGGTTAGGGTTAGTTTTAGGGTTTGTGTTACGTTTGGGTTAAGGTTAGAATTAGGATTATGGTTAGGGTTTGGGTTAGGGTTAGGGTTATAGTTAGGGTTAGGTTAGGATTAGGGTTTTGGTTTGGGTTAGGGTTAGGGTTAGGTTTAGGGTTTGGGTTAGGTTTAGGGTTAGGATGAAGGTTAGCGGTTAGGGTTAGGTTTAGGGTTAATGTTAGGTTTTGGGTTAGGTTTTGTGGTGGGGTTAGGGTTAGTGTTAGGGTTTGTGTTAGGGTTAGGTTTAGGGTTAGGGTAAGGGTTAGGGTTTGTTTTAGGGTTAGGGTTAAGGTTAGGTGTTAGGGGATAAGGTTAGGGGTTAGGGTTAGGGTTTGGGTTAGGGTTAGGGTTAGGGTTAGGGTTAAGGTTAGGTTTAGGTGTTAGGGGATAGGGTTAGGGGTTATGGTTAGGGTTTGGCTTAGGGTTTGGGTTAGGGTTAGTGTTATCGTTAGGGTTTGGCTTACGGTTAGTGTTAGGATTAGTGTTTGAGTTTGGGTTTGGGTTAGGGTTATGTTTTGGTTTAGGGTTAGGGTTAGGTTTTGTGTTAGGGTTAGGGTTAGGGTTAGAGTTAGGGTTTGGATTAGGGTTAGTGTTAGGGATAGGGTTAGGACTAGGGTTTGGGTTAGGTTTAGGATTAGGGTTAGGGTTTGAGTTTGGGTTAGGGTTAGGGATAGGTTTAGGGTTAGAGTTAGGGTTTCGGTTAGGGTTAGGGTTAGGGTTAGAGTTTGAGTTGGGGTTAGTTTTAGGGTTAAGGTTAGGGTTAGGATTAGGGTTTGGGTTTGGGTTAAGTTTAGGTTTAGGGTTAGAGTTTGGGTTAGGTTTAGTGTTAGGTTTAGGGTTAGGGTTCGGTTTAGGTTAAGGTTTAGGTTTAGCGTTAGGGTTTGGTTTAGGGTTAGTGTTAGGGTCAGGATTAGGGTTTGGATTAGGGTTGGGGTTAGGGTTAGGGATTGGGTTAAGGTTAGAGTTAGGGTTTGGGTTAGGGTTAGGGTTAGGATTAGGGTAAGGAGTTAGGGTTTAGGGGTTAGGGTTAAGTTTAGGGTAAGGGTTAGGGTTTGGGTTAGTGTTATGGTTAGTGTTATGGTTGGGGTTAAGGTTAGTGTTAGGATTAGGGTTTGGTTTAGGGGTTAGTGTTAGGGTTAGAGTTACGGTTAGGGTTTGGTTTAGGGTTAGGGTTATGAATAGGGTTAGGTTTTGGGTTTGTGTTAGGGATAGGGTTAGTGTTTGGTTTACGGTTTGGGTTAGGGTGAGGGTTAGGGTTAGGGTTAGGGTTTGGGTTAGGGTTAGGGTAAGGAGTTAGTGGTTAGGGGTTAGGGTTAGGGTTAGGGTTATGGTAAGGGTTAGGGTTTGGGTTACGGTTAGGGTTAGGGTTAAGTTTACGGTTAGGGTTAGGATTTGGGTGCGGTTAGTGTTAGGTTTAGGGTTAGGTTTAGGGTTTGGGTTAGGGTTAGGGTTAGGGTTAGGGTTTGAATTAGGGTTAGTGTTACCGTTAGGGTTAGGGTTAGGTTTTGGGTTAGGTTTAGGTTTAGGGTTAGGGTTTGGGTTAGTGGTAGGGTTTCGGTTAGTGTTAGGGTTAGAGTTAGGGTTAGGGTTAGGGTTTGGGTTAGGGTTAGTGTTAGCGTTAGGGTTCATGTTAGGGTTTTGGGTTAGGGTTAGCATTAGGGTTAGGGTTAGGGTTAGGGTTTGGGTTTGGGTTAGTCTTAGGGTTAGGGTTAGTGTAAAGATTAGGGTTAGGTTTTGGGTTTTTGTTAGGGTTTGGGTTAGGGTCAGGGTTAGGGTTAGGGTTAGTGTTAGGGTTACGGTTAGGTTTAGAGTTAAGGTTTTGGTTATGGTTAGGGTTAGGGTTAGGGTTTTTGTTAGGGTTAGGGTTAGGGTTTGGGATAGGGTTAGGGTTAGGTTTTGGAATTGGGTTAGGGTTAGGGTTAGGATTAGGTTTAGGGTTAGGATTTGGGTTTGGGTCATGGTTAGGTTTAGATTAGGGTTTGGAGTTGGGTTAGGGTTAGGGTTAGGGTTAGGGTTAGGGTTAGTGTAAAGTTTAGGGTTAGGGTTAGTGTTAGAATTAGGGTTAGGGTTGGGTTTGGGTTTGGGTTAGGGTTAGGGGTAGGATTAGAGTTAGGGTTAGTGTCAGGGTTAGGGTTAGGGGTTGCAAACCTGTTAGGTTTAGGTTTAGGGTTTGGGTTAATGTTAGGGTTAGGGTTAGGGTTAGGGTTTGGTTAAGGTTTAGGGTTATTGTTAGAATTAGGGTCAGAGTTAGGGTTTGGGTTAGGGTTGGAGTTGAGGTTAGGGTTAGGATTAGGGTTAGGGTGAGGTTTAGGGTTAGGGGTTCGGTTAGGGGTAGCGTTAGGTTTATGGTTAGGGTTTGTGTTAGGGTTAGGGTTCGGTTCAGGGTTAGGTTTATGGTTAGGATTAGGTTTAGGGTTAGGTTTAGGGTTAGGGTTACGGTTAGGTTTAGAGGTAAAGTTTTGGTTAGGGTTTGGGTTAGGGTTTGGGTTTGGGTTAGTTTTAGGGTTAGGGTTAGGGTTAGTGTAAAGGTTAGGGTTAGGGTATTGGTTTGGGTTAGGGTTAGTCTTACGGTTAGGGTTAGGGTTATGGTTTTTTTTTGGTTAAGGTTAGTGTTAGGGTTAGTGTTACCGTTAGAGTTAGGGTTAGAACTAACCTTTTGGTTAGGGTTAGCGTTAGGGTTAGGGTTTTGGTAAGGGTTGGTGTTGGGGTTAGGGTTACGATTAGGCTTAGGGTTACGTTTAGGTTTAGGGTTCGGGTTAGAGTTAGGGTTTGGGTTTGGGTTAGGGTTAGGTTTATTGTTAGGGTTAGGGTTAGGGTTAGGGTTAGTTTTTGCGTACTTGATAGGGTTAGGGTTAGGGTTTGGGTTAAGGTTAGGGTTAGGGTTAGGGTTAGGGTTTGGTTTAGGGTTAGGTTTAGGGTTAGAATTAGGGATAGGTTTAGGGTTTGGTATAGGGTTGGGGTTGGGGTTAAGTTTAGGATTAGGGTAGGGGTTTGGTTTCGGGTTAGGGTTTGGGTTAGGGTGAGGGTTAGGTTTGTGTTTTGGGTTTGGGTTAGGGGGAGGGTTAGGTTCAGGGTTAGGTTTAGGTTTTGTAATTGGGCTAGTTTTAGGCTTAGGGTTCTGGTTAGTGTTAGGTTTATGTTTAGGATTATGTTTAAGGATAGGGTTAGGGTTAGGGTTAGGGTTAGACTTAGGGTTAGAAGTAACGTTTTGGTTAGGGTTTGGGTTAGGGCTTGGGTTTGGGTTAGTGCTAGTGTTAGAGTTAGTTTTAGAGTTAGGGTTTGGGTTTGGGTTAGGGTTAGGTTTAGGATTTGGGTTAGGGTAAGGGTTTGGGTTTGGGTTAGTGTTAGGTTTAGGGTTAGGGTTATGGTGAAGGTTTGGGTTTGGGTTAGCGTTAGGTTTAGGGTTAGGGTTTGGGTTAGGGTTAGGGTTTTGTTTGGGTTAGGGTTAGGGTTTGGGTTTGGGTTAGTGTTAGGGTTAGGTTAGGGTTAGGCTTAGGGTGAGGTTGAGATTTAGGGTTTGGATTTGGGTTAGGCTGAGTGTTAGGGTTAGGTTTAGTGTTTGGGTTTGGGTTAGGGTTAGGGTTAGCGTTACCGTTAGGGTTAATGTTAGGTTTAGTGTTTGGTTTTGGGTTAAAGTTAGGGTTTCGGTTTGGCTTAAGTTTAGGGTTAGGGTTTGGGTTAGGGTTAGGGTTTGGGTTAGGGTTAGGGTTAGTGTTAGGGTTGGGGTTTGGTTTAGGTTTAGGGTTAGATTTAGGGTCAGGATTAATGTTAGGTTTTGGGTTAGATTTAGGTTTAGGGTTAGGGTTAGGTTTAGGGTTTGGGTTCGGGTTAGGGTTAGGGTTCGGGTTAGGGTTTGGTTTAGCGTTAGGGTTAGGGTTAGTGTTAGGGTTAGGGTTAGGATTAGATTTTGGGTTTTTGTTAGGGTTTGGGTTAGGATTAGGTTTAGGGTTAGTGTTAGGGTTAGACTTAAGGTTTGGGTTAGGGTTAGGGTTAGGGTTAGGGTTAGGGTTTGGGTTAGGGTTAGGGTTAGGGTTTGGGATACGGTTAGGTTTATGTTTTGTAATTGGTTTAGGGTTAGGGTAAGGGTTAGGTTTAGGGTTAGGGTTTGGGTTTGGGTTAGGGTTAGGGTTAGGGTTAGGGTTAGGGTTTGGGTTTGGGTTAGGGTTATGGTTAGGGTTAGGGTTAGCGTAAAGGTTAGGTTTAGGATTAGTGTCAGAATTAGGGTTAGGGTTGGGTTTGGGTTTGGGTTAGGGTTAGGAGTAGGATTAGGGTTACGGTTAGGGTTAGGGTTAGAGCAAACATTTTGGTTAGGATTAGGTTTAGGGTTTGGGTTTGGGTTAGTGTTAGGGTTAGGGTTAGGGTTAGGGTTAGGGTTAGGTTTTGGGTTTGGTTTAGGCTTAGGGTTAGGGTTAGTGTAAAGGTTAGGGTTAGGGTCTGGGTTTTTGTTAGGGTTAGGTTTAGGGTCCGGGTTAGTTTTAGTGTTAGGGTTAGGGTTTGGGTTAGTGTTAGGTTTAGGGTTAGAGTTAGGGTTTGGGTTTGGGTTAGGGTTAGGTTTATTGTTAGGGTTATGGTTAGGGTTAGGGTTTGCATACTGGTTAGGGTTAGGGTTAGGATTTGGGTTAAGTTTAGGGTTAGGGTTAGGGTTAGGGTATGGTTTAGGGTTAGGGTTAAGGTTAGGATTAGGGTTAGAGTTAGGGTTTAGGTTAGGGTTTGGGTTGCGGTTAGGGTTAGGAGTAGGGTTAGGGTTAGGTGTAGGGTTAGGTTTTGGGTTAGGATTAGGGTTAGATTTATGGTTAGGGTTTGGGTTTGGGTTAGGGTTAGGTTTAGGGTTAGGGTTAGCGTTAGGTTTGGGTTCGGGTTAGCGTTAGGGTTCGGGTTAGGATTTGGGTTAGTGTTAGATTAGATTAGTACTAGGGTTTGGGTTTGGGTTATGGTTAGGGTTATGGTTAGGGTTTGGGTTAGGGTTATGGTTTGGGTTAGGGTTAAGATTAAGCTTAGGGTTAGGATTTGGATTAAGTTTAGGTTTGGCTTTGGGTTAGGTTTAGGGTTAGGGTTAGGATTAGGGTTTGGGTTTGTTTTAGGGTTAGCGTTAATTTTTGTTTTTGGTTTAGGGTTAGGTTTAGTGTTAGAGTTTGGGTTAGGGTTAGGGTTAGGTTTAGGGTAAGAGTTTGGATTTGGGTTAGGGTTAGGCTTAGGGGTAGGGTTAGGGTTAGGATTTGGGTTAGGATTAGGGTTAGGGTTATTCTTAGGGTTAGGGTTTTGATTTTGTTTTGGGTTAGGGTTAGTGTTAGGGTTTGGGTTTGGGTTAGGGTTAGGTTTAGGGTTAGGATTAGGGTTAGGGTTATTTTTATGTTTAGGGTTAGGTTTTAGGTTAGGGTAAGGGTTAGGGTTAGGGTTTGGGTTAGGGTTAGGGGTAGAGTCAGGAGTAGGGAGTGGGTTAGGGTTAGGGTAAAGGGTTACTGGTTAGGGGTCATGGTTAGCGTAAGGGTTAGGCAATTAGGGTTCGGGTTAGGGTTAGAGTTAGGGTTCGGGTTAGGGTTTGAGTTAGGGTTAGGATTAGGGTTAGGGTTAGGGTTTAGGATTACGGTTAGTGTTAGGTTTAGGGTTAGGGTTAGGGTTAGGGTTACTGTTAGGGTTAGGGTTAGGGTTAGGGTTTGGCTTAGGTTTAGGGTTAGGGTTAGGGTTAGTGTTAGGGTTCAGTTTAGGGTTTGGGTAAGTGTTAGGGTTAGGGTTAGCGTTTGTTTTAGTGTTAGGGTTAGGTTTAGTTTTAGGTTTTGTGTTAGGGTTAGGTTTAGAATAAGGGTTAGGGTTAGGTTTTGGTTTAGGGTATGGGTTAGAGTAAGCGTTAGGGTTAGGGTTAGTGTTAGGTTTTGGTTTAAGTTTAGAGTTAGGTCTAGGGTTAAAGTTTGGGTTAGGGTTAATGTTAGGGTTATTGTTAGTGTTAGGTTTTTGTTTAAGGTTAGGGTTAGGGTTAGGGTTAGTGTTTGGGTTAAGGTTAGGTTTAATATTAGGGTTTGTATTAGGTTTAGGGTTAGGGTTAGGGTTACTGTTAGGGGTTAGTGTTAGGTTTAGGTTTAAATTTAGGTTTAGGGTTAGGGTTAGGTTTCGTTTTAGAGTTTGGGTATGGGTTAGGGTTATGGTTAGTGTTTACTTTAGGGTTAGGGTTAGGGTTAGGGTTAAGTTTAGGTTTTGGGTTAGGGTAGGGTTTGGGTTAGGGTTAGGGTTAGAGTTTGGGTTAGTGTTAGGTTTAGGGTTATGGTTACGGTTATTGTTAGGGTTAGGCTTTGGTTTAGGGTTAGGGTTAAAGGTAGGGTTAGCGTTAGGGTTAGGTTTTGGTTTAGGGTTAGGGTTAGAATTAGGGTTTTTTTAGGGTTAGGGTTAAGGTTAGGGTTTGGGTTAGAGATAGGGTTAGGGTTAGGTTTAGGGTTTAGGTTAGGGTTAGGTTTAGGGTTATGGTTAGGGTTACGGTTGGGTTTGGTTTAGGGTTAGGGTTAACGTTTGGTTTTGGGTTAGGGTTAGGGTTAGGGTTAGGGTTAGGCTTAGGGTGAGGTTTAGGTTTAGGGTTTGGATTTGGGTTAGTGTGAGTGTTAGGGTTAGGTTTAGTGTTTGGGTTTGGGTTAGGGTTACGGTTAGCGTTACCGTTAGGGTTAAGTTTAGGTTTAGTGTTTGGTTTTGGGTTAAAGTTAGGGTTTCGGTTTGGCTTAGGTTTAGGGTTAGGGTTTGGGTTAGGGTTAGGGTTCGGGTTAGGGTTAGGGTTAGCGTTAGGGTTGGGATTTGTTTTAGGGTTATGGTTAGGGTCAGAATTAAGTTTAGGTTTTGGTTTAGCTTTAGGTTTAGGGTTTGGGTTAGGGTTAGGGTTAGGGTTAGTGTTTGGTTTAGGGATTTGGGTTAGGATTAGCTTTAGGGTTACGTTTTGGTTTAGGGTTAGGGTTAGGGTTAGAATTTGGTTTACGATTAGGGTTAAGGTTAGGGTTTGGGTTAGGGATAGTTTTAGGGTTAGGGTTAGGGTTAGGTTTAGGGTTTAGGTTAAGATTAGGTTTAGGGTTCGGGTTAGCCTTAGGGTTGGTGTTTGGAGTTGGGTTAGAGTTAGGGTAAGGGTTGGGGTTACGTTTAGGTTTTGAGTTTGGGTAAGGGTTAAGGTTATGGTTAGGGTTTGGGTTAGGGTTAGGGTTAGGTTTAGGGTTAGGGTTAGGGTTAGGTTTAGGTTTAGTGTTTGGCTTAGGGTTAGAGTTAAGTTTAGGGTTAGGGTTAGGGTTAGGGTTAGGGTTATGGTTAGGGTTAGAGTGAGGATTAGGGATAGCGTTAGGGTTTGGGTTTGGTTTAGGGTTACGGTTAGGGTTAGGGTTAGGGTTTTGGTTAGGGTTAGGGTTAGGCTTAGGGTTAGGTTTTGGGTGAGATTTAGTCTTTGGCTTTGGGTTAGCATTAGGGTTAGGGTTTTGGTTAGGGTTTGGGTTTGGGTTAGGGTTAGGGTTAGGTTTAGGTTTAGGATTTGTGTTAGGGTTAGGGTTAGGGTTAGTGTTCGGCTTAGGGTTAGAGTTAGGTTTAGGGTTAGGGTTAGGGTTAGGGTTATTGTTAGAGTGAGGATTAGGGATAGCGTTAGGATTAGGGTTTGGTTTAGGGTTACGGTTAGGGTTAGGGTTAGGGTTTTGGTTAGGGTTAGGGTTAGGCTTAGGGTTAGGATTTGGGTGAGATTTAGTGTTTGGGTTTGAGTTAGCATTAGGGTTAGGGTTTTGGTTAGGGTTTGGGTTTGGGTTAGGGTTATGGTTAGGAATAGGCTTAGGGTTTGGTTTAGGGTTAGGGTTAGGGTAAGGGTTAGAGTTAAGGTTAGCTTTTGGGTTAGGCTTAGTGTTTGGGTTAGGGTTACGGTTAGGGTTTTGATAGGGTTAGGGTTAGGCTTACGGTTAGGTTTTGGGTTAGAGTTAGGGTTTGGGTTTGGGTTAGGTTTAGGGTTACGATTAGGGTTAGGGTTTGGGTTAGGGTTAGAGTTAGCATTAGAGTTAGGGTTTGGGTTAGGGTTAGTGTTAATGTTAGTTTTAGGGTTAGGGTTAAGGTTAGGGTTAGGGTTAGTGTTAGGATTAGGGCTCGGGTTAGGGTTAGGGTTAGGGTTAGGTTTAGGTTTTGGGTTAAGGTTAGGGTTAGGGTTAAGGTTAGGGTTAAGTTTAATGTTCAGTTTTAGGGTTAGGGTTAGGCTTAGTTTTAGGGTTAGTGTTAATTTTAGTGTTAGGTTTTGGGTTAGTGATTACAGTTAGGGAGAGGGATACGGTTAGGGCTAGGCTTTGGGTTAGGTTTAGGGTTAGAGGTAGGGTTAGGGTTAGGTTTAGGTTTTGGTTTAGTGTTAGGATTAGGGTTAGGTTTAGGTTTTTGGTTAAGGTTAGGGTTAGGGTTAAGGTTAGGGTTAGGGTTAGGGGTAGGTTTTAGGGTTAGGTTTAGACTTAGGGTTAGGATTAGGGTTAGTGTTAGTGCTAGGGTTTGTGTTAGGGGTTTGGTTAGGGTTAGGGTTAGGGTTAGGGTTAGGATTAGGCTTAGGGTGAGGGTTAGGATTAGGGTTTGTGTTTGGGTTAGGGTTAGTGTTAAGGTTAGTGTTAGTGTTTGGGTTTGGGTTAGGGTTAGGGTTAGGGTTGCGTTTACGGTTAGGTTTTGAGTTTGGGTTAGCGTTAGGTTTAGGGTTAGGGTTTGGATTAGGGTTAGGGTTTTGGTTAGGGTTACCGTTAGTGTTAAGGTTAGGCTTAGGGTTTGGTTTTGGGTTAAAATTAGGGTTTCAGTTTGGGTTAGGTTTAGGGTTAGGGTTGGGGTTTGGGTTAGGGTTAGGGTTAGCATTAGAGTTAGGGTTTGGGTTAGTGTTAGGGTTAATGTTTCGGTTAGAGTTAGGGGTAGGGTTAGGTTTAGGGTTAGGTTTAGGGTTTGGGTTAAGGTTAGGGTTACAGTTAGGGTTAGGGTTAGGGTTAGTGTTAGGGTTCATGTTAGGGGTTAGGGTTAGGGTGAGGGTTATGGTTAAGGTTAGGCTTTGGGTTAGGGTTAGTGTTAGAGGTAGTGTTAGGTTTAGTGTTAGGTTATGGTTTAGGGTTAGGGTTTTTTTAGGGTTAGGGTTAAGGTTAGGGTTTGGGTTAGAGATAGGGTTAGGGTTAGGTTTAGGGTTTAGGTTAGGTTTAGGTTTAGGGTTAATGTTAGGGTTACGGTTTGGGTTTGGTTTAGGGTTAGGGTTAGGTTTAGGGTTTGGGTGAGGGTTAGTGTTAGAGTTAGGGTCAGGTTTAGGCTTAGTGTTAGTGTTTGGTTTAAGTTTAGGGTTAGGGTTAGTTTCAGGGTTAGGGTTAGGGTTAGGTTTAGGTTTAGTGTTAGGGTTATCGTTTGGGTAAGGGTTAGGGGTTGGGTTAAGTTTAGGGTTTGGGTTTGGGTTCGGTTTAGGGTTTGGGTTAGGGTTACGGTTAAGGTTTTGTGAGAGTTAGTGTTAAGGTTTATTTTAGGTTAAGGGTTAGGTTAGGGTTTGGGTTAGGGTTAGGGTTAGGGTTAGGGGTTAGGATTAGGGTTAGGGATAGGGTTAGGGTTAGGGTTAGGTTCTTGTTAGGGTTAGGGTAATGGTTAGTGTTAGGGTTTGGGTTTGGGTTAGTTTTAGTTTTAGGGTTAGGGTTTGGCTTAGGGTTAGGGTTTGAGTTAGCGTTAGGGTTTGGGTTAGGGTTACTGTTAGGGATAGGGTTAGGTTTTTGGTTAGGTTTAGGGTTAAGGTTATGATTAGGGTTAGTGTTAGTGTTAGGGTTTGGGATAGGGATAGGTTTAGGGTTAGGGTTAGGTTTAGTGTTAGGGTAAGGGTTTGGGTTAGGGTTAGGGTTTGGGTTTGGGTTTTGGTTAGGGGTAGGGTTAGGGTTATGGTTTGGGTTAGGGTTAGGATTAAGCTTAGGGTTAGGATTTGGATTAAGTTTAGGGTTTGGCTTTGGGTTAGGTTTAGGGTTAGGTTTACGATTAGTGTTTGGGTTTGTTTTAGGGTTAGCGTTAGGTTTTTGGTTTGGATTAGGGTTAGGGTTAGGGTTAGGTTCTTGTTAGGGTTAGGGTAAGGGTTAGGGTTAGGGTTTATGTTTGGGTTAGGGGTTTCTTTAGGGGTTGGGGTTGGGTGAGTTTTTGTTTTAGGGTTAGGGTTTTGGTTAGGGTTAGGGTTAGGTTTAGGGTTTGGGTTAAGGTTAGGTTTAGGCTTAGGGTTAGGTTTAGGGTTAGGGTTAGGGTTTGGGTTAGGGTTAGGGTTAGGGTTACTGTTAGGGATAGGGTTAGGTTTTGGGTTAGGGTTAGGGTTAGGGTTATGGTTAGGGTTAGTGTTAGGGTTAGGGTTTGGGATAGGGATAGGTTTAGGGTTAGGGTTAGGTTTACTGTTAGGGTTAGGGTTTGGGTTAGTGTTAGGGTTTGGGTTTAGGTTGGGGTTAGAGGTAGGGTTAGGTTTATGGTTTGGGTTAGGGTTAGGATTAAGCTTAGGGTTAGGATTTGGATTAAGTTTAGGGATTGGCTTTGGGTTAGGTTTAGCGTTAGGGTTAGGATTATGGTTTGGGTTTGTTTTAGGGTTAGCGTTAGGTTTTGGGTTTGAGTTTGGATTTGGGTTAGGGTTAGGCTTAGGAGTAGGCTTAGGGTTAGGTTTTGGGTGAGGATAAGGGTTAGGGTTACTGTTAATGTTAGGGTTTGGATTTGGTTTTGGGAAAGGGTTAGTGTTAGGCTTTGGGGTAGGGTTAGGGTTAGGGTTAGTGTCAGGATTAGGGTTTGGGTTAGGGTTAGGGTTAGGAATAGGGTTAGGGTTAGGGTTTCGGTTAGGGTTAGGGTTAGGGTTAGGGTTAGGCTTTGGGTTAGGGTTACGGTTAGGTTTAGGGTTAGTGTTAGGATTAGGGTTTTGTTTAAGGTTCGGTTTAAGGTTACGGTTTGGGTTGTGTTAGGGTTAGGTTTAGGGTTAGGGTTTGGGTTAGGGTTAGGGTTAGGATTAGGTTTGGGTTTGGGTTAGGGTTAGGGTTAGGGTTAGGGTTAATGTTTTGATTAGGGATAGAGTAAGGGTCAGGGTTTGGTTTAGGGTTAGGGTTAGGGTTTAGGTTTTGGTTAGGTTTAGGGTTAGGGTTATTTTTAGGGTTACGGTTAGGGTTTGGCTTAGGGTTATGGTTAGGGTTAAGGTTAGGTTTTTGGTGAGGGTTAGGGTTATGGTTATGGTTTGGATTAGGGTTAGGTTTAGTCTTGGGGTTACGTTTAGGTTTTCAATTTGGGTTAGGGTTATGGTTATGGTTAGGGTTAGGGTTAGGGTTAGTGTTAGGTTTAGGGTTAGTGTTTGGGTTAGGTTTAGAGTTATGTTTAGGGTTTGGGTTTGGGTTAGGATTAGGCTTAGGGTTAGGGTTAGGATTTGGGTTAGGTTTACTGTTAGGGTTTGGGTTATGGTTAGGCTTAGGGTTAGGGCTAGGGTTAGGGTAAGGTTTAGGGTTTGAGTTTGGGTTAGGGTTAGGGTTAGGGTTAGCGTTTGGGTTAGGGTCCGGGTTAGGCTTACGGTTAGGGTTAGGTTTTGGGTTAGGGTTTGGGTTTGGGTTAGGGTTAGGGTTAGCGGTAGGTTTAGGATTAGGGTTAGGTTTTAGTGTTAGGGTTATGGTAAGGGTTAGGTTTAGGGGTAGGGTTAGGTTTGAGGTTAGGGTTAGTGTTAGGGTTTGGTTTAGTGTTAGGGTTAGGGTTAGGGTTTCTGTTTGAGTTTGGTTTAGGGTTAGGGTTAGGATTTGGGTTTGGGTTAGTGTTAGGGTTAGGTTTAGGTTTAGGGTTAGGGTTAGGTTTTGGTTTAGTGTTATGGTTAGAATTAGGGTTAGGGTTTTGTTTAGGTTTAGGGTTAGGGTTAGGGTTAGATTTAGGGTTTGGGTTAAGGTTAGGGTTAGGGTTAAGGTTAGTGTTATGGTTAGGTGTTAGTGTTAGGTTTAGTGTTAGGCTTAGGGTTAGGGTTAGGGTTAGGGTTTGGTTTAGGGTTAGGGTTAGGTTTAGGTTTTCTGTTTGAGTTTGGTTTAGGGTTAGGGTTAGGATTTGGGTTTGGGTTAGTGTTAGGGTTTGGTTTAGGTTTTGGGTTAGGGTTAGGGTTCGCGTGAGGATTAGGGATAGCGTAAGGGTTATGGTTAGGTTTAACGTTTCGGTTTGGGTTTGGGTTAGTGTTAGGGTTAGGGTTTGGGTTTGGGTTAGGGTTAGGGTTAGGGTTAGGGTTAGGGTTAGGTTTAGAGTGAGGATTAGGGATAGCGTTAGGGTTAGGGTTTGGTTTATGTTTTGGGTTAGGCTTAGGGTTAGGTTTTAAATGAGATTTAGGGTTTGGGTTTGGGTAAGGGTTAGGGTTAGGGTTAGGGTTAGGGTTACGTTTAGGTTTTGAATTTGGGTTAGGGTTACGGTTAATGATAGCGTTTGGGGTAGTGTTAGGGTTAGGTTTAGGGTTAGGGTTAAGGAAAGGTTTAGGTTTAGTGTTTGGGTTAGGGTTAGAGATAGGTTTAGGGTTAGGGTTAGGTTAAGGGTTTGGGTGAGTGTTATGTTAGAGTTAGGGTTTCGGTTAGGGTTAACGTTATGGTTTGGTTTAGGGTTAGGGTTAGGGTTAGTTTATGGTTAGGTTAAGAGTTATGGTTAGGGTTTGGGTTAGGGTTAGGTTTAGTGTTAGGGTTAGTGTTGGGTTTAGGGTTAGGGTTAGAATTAGGGTTTCGGTTTGGGTTATGGTTGGGATTAGGGTTTGTGTAATGGTTAGGGTTAGATTTTTGTTTAGGGTTAGGGTTAGGGTTAGTGTTAGAGTTACAGTTTGGTTAGGGTTAGGGTTAGGGTTAGGGTTAGGGTTACGGTTAAGTTTAGGCTTTGGGTTAGTGTTAGGGTTAGAGGTAGGGTTAGGATTAGGGTTAGGTTTTAGGGTTAGGGTTAGGGTTAGGGTTAGGGTTAGGGTTAGGTTTGGGGTTAGGGTTTGTGTTAGGGTTTGGTTTAGTGTTAGGGTTAGGGTTAGAGTTAGGGTTCGGTTTAGGGGTTAGGGATAGGGTGATGGTTACGGTTAGGGTTAGGCTTTGGGTTAGGATTAGGGTTAGAGGTACGGTTAGGGTTAGGGTTAGGTTTTGGTTTAGGGTTATGGTTAGAATTAGGGTTAGGTTTTAGATGAGGTTTAGGGTTAGGGTTAGGGTTAGGTTTAGGGTTTGTGTTAAGGTTAGGGTTAGGTTTAAGGTGAAGGTATGGGTTAGGGGTTAGTGTTGCGGTTAAGGTTAGGCTTAGGGTTAGGGTTAGGTTTAGGGTTTGATTTAGGGTTAGGGTTAGGTTTTTTGTTAGGGTTTTTGTTTGGTTTAGGGTTAGGGTTAGGGTTGGGGTTAGGGTTTGTGTTAGGGTTAGGATTAAGGTTAGGTTTGGGGTTAAGGATAGTGTTAGGGTTTGGTTTAGTGTTAGGGTTGGGGTTAGGTTTCGGGTTAGTGTTAGAGTTACAGTTTCGTTAGGGTCAGGGTTAGGATTAGGGTTAGGGGTTAGGGTTAGGGTTAGGGTTACGGTTAGGGTTAGGCTTTTGTTAGGGTTAGGGTTAGCGGTAGGTTTAGGATTAGGGTTAGGTTTTAGGGTTAGGGTTAGGGTTAGGGTTTGGTTTAGGGTTAGGGTTAGGTTTAGGGTTTCTGTTTGGGTTTGGTTTAGGGTTAGGGTTAGGATTTGAGTTTGGGTTAGGGTTAGGGTTAGGTTTAGGTTTAGGGTTAGGGTTAGGGTTAGAGTGAGGATTAGGGATAGCGTAAGGGTTAGGGTTAGGTTTAGGGTTTCGGTTTGGTTTTGGGTTAGGGTTAGGGTTAGACTTTGTGTTAGGTTTAGGGTATAGGTAGGGTTAGGTTTAGGGTTAGGTTTTCGTTTAGGGTTAGGGTTAGGGTTAGGTTTAGGGTTTGGTTTAGGATTAGGCTTAGGGTTAGGGTTAGAATTAGGGTTAGGGTTTGGGTTATGGTTGGGGTTAGGGTTTGTGTTAGGGTTAGGGTTAAGGTTAGGTTTGGGGTTAAGGTTAGTGTTAGGGTTTGGTTTAGTGTTAGGGTTGGGTTTAGGTTTCGGGTTAGTGTTAGAGTTACAGTTTGGTTAGGGTTAGGGTTAGGGTTAGGGTTAGGGGTTAGGGTTAGGGTTAGGTTTACGGTTAGGGTTAGGCTTCGGGTTAGGGTTAGGGTTAGTGGTAGGTTTAGGATTAGGGTTAGGTTTTAGGGTTAGGGTTAGGGTTAGGGTTTGGTTTAGGGTTAGGGTTAGGTTTAGGGTTTCTGTTTGGGTTTGGTTTAGGGTTAGGGTTAGGATTTGGCTTTGGGTTAGGGTTAGGGTTAGGTTTAGGTTTAAGGTTAGGGTTAGGGTTAGAGTGAGGATTAGGGATAGCGTAAGGGTTAGGGTTAGGTTTAGGGTTTCGGTTTGGGTTTGGGTTAGGGTTTGGGTTAGACTTTGGGTTAGGTTTAGGGATAGAGGTAGGGTTAGGTTTAGGGTTAGGTTTTCGTTTAGGGTTAGGTTTAGGGTTAGGTTTAGGGTTTGGTTTAGGATTAGGCTTAGGTTTAGGGTTAGAATTAGGGTTAGGGTTTGGGTTATGGTTGGGGTTAGGGTTTGTTATAGGGTTAGGGGTTAGGGTTAGGGTTAGGGTTACGGTTAGGGTTAGGGTTTGGTTTAGTGTTAGGGTTGGGGTTAGCGTTCAGGTTAGTGTTAGAGTTACAGTTTGGTTAGGGTTAGGGTTAGGGGTTAGGGTTAGGGTTAGGGTTAGGGTTAGGGTTAGGCTTTGGGTTAGGTTTAGTGTTAGCGGTAGGTTTAGGATTAGGGTTAGGTTTTAGTGTTAGGGTTATGGTTAGAGTTAGGTTTAGGTTTAGGGTTAGGTTTGAGTGTAGGGTTAGTGTTAGGGTTTGGTTTAGTGTTAGGGTTAGGGTTAGGGTTCGGGTTAGGTGTTAGGGTTAGGGTCAGGGTTACGGTTAGGGTTAGGCTTTGTTTTAGGGTTAGGGTTAGAGGTACGGTTAGGGTTAGGGTTAGGTTTTGGTTTAGGGTTATGGTTAGAATTAGGGTTAGGGTTTGGTTTAGGTTTAGGGTTAGGGTTAGGGTTAGATTTAGGGTTTGGGTTAAGGTTAGGGTTAGGGTTAAGGTTAGTGTTATGGTTAGGTGTTAGTGTTAGGTTTAGTATTATGCTTAGGGTTAGGGTTAGGGTTAGGGTTTGGTTTAGGGTTAGGGTTAGGTTTAGGGTTTGTGTTTGAGTTTGGTTTAGGGTTAGGGTTAGGATTTGGGTTTGGGTTAGTGTTAGGGTTAGGTTTAGGTTTAGGGTTAGGGTTAGGGTTCGAGTAAGGATTAGGGATAGCGTAAGGGTTAGGGTTAGGTTTAGGGTTTCGGTTTGGGTTTGGGTTAGGGTTAGGGTTAGGGTTTGGGTTTGGGTTAGGGTTAGGGTTAGGGTTAGAGTGAGGATTACGGATAGCGTTAGGGTTCGGGTTTGGTTTATGTTTTGGTTTAGGCTTAGGGTTAGGTTTTAAATGAGATTTAGGGTTTGGGTTTGGGTAAGGGTTAGGGTTAGGGTTAGGGTTAGGGTTATGTTTAGGTTTTGAATTTGGGTTAGGGTTACGGTTAATGATAGCGTTTGGTGTAGGGTTAGGGTTAGGTTTAGGGTTAGGGTTAGGGAAAGGTTTAGGTTTAGTGTTTGAGTTAGGGTTAGAGATAGGTTTAGGTTTAGGGTTAGGTTAAGGGTTTGGGTGAGTGTTATGTTAGAGTTAGGGTTTCGGTTAGGGTTAACGTTATGGTTTGGTTTAGGGTTAGGGTTAGGGTTAGTTTTATGGTTAGGTTAAGAGTTATGGTTAGGG
This sequence comes from Eospalax fontanierii, assembly GCA_035773235.1. Taxonomy (NCBI): domain Eukaryota; kingdom Metazoa; phylum Chordata; class Mammalia; order Rodentia; family Spalacidae; genus Eospalax; species Eospalax fontanierii. The sequence goes on from CM069527.1 coordinate 118,478,901, forward strand.
TTTGGGTTAGGGCTAGGTTTAGTGTTAGGGTTAGTGTTATGTTTAGGGTTAGGGTTAGAATTAGGGTTTCGGTTTGGGTTATGGTTGGGATTAGGGTTTGTGTTATGGTTAGGGTTAGATTTTGGGTTAGGGTTAGGGTTAGGGTTAGTGTTAGAGTTACAGTTTGGTTAGGGTTAGGGTTAGGGTTAGGGTTAGGGTTAGGGTTACGGTTAAGTTTAGGCTTTGGGTTAGTGTTAGGGTTAGAGGTAGGGTTAGGATTAGGGTTAGGTTTTAGGGTTAGGGTTAGGGTTAGGGTTAGGTTTGGGGTTCGGGTTTGTGTTAGGGTTTGGTTTAGTGTTAGGGTTAGGGTTAGGGTTAGGGTTCGGGTTAGGGGTTAGGGATAGGGTGAGGGTTACGGTTAGCGTTAGGCTTTGGGTTAGGGTTAGGGTTAGAGGTACGGTTAGGTTTAGGGTTAGGTTTTGGTTTAGGGTTATGGTTAGAATTAGGGTTAGGGTTTGGATTAGGTTTAGGGTTAGGGTTAGGGTTAGGTTTAGGGTTTGTGTTAAGGTTAGGGTTAGGTTTAAGGTTAAGGTATGGGTTAGGGGTTAGTGTTGCGGTTAGGGTTAGGCTTAGGGTTAGAGTTAGGTTTAGGGTTTGATTTAGGGTTAGGGTTAGGTTTAGGGTTAGGGTTTCGGTTTGGTTTAGGGTTAGGGTTAGGGTTAGGGTATGGGTTTGGGTTAGGGTTAGGGTTAGGGTGAGGGATAGGGTTATTGTTTGGATTTGGATTAGGGTTAGGGTTAGGGTTAGTGTTAGGATTAGGGTTTGGGTTAGGGTTAGGGTTAGAGTTAGGATTAGGGTTTGGTTTAGGGTTAGGTTTAGGGTTTGGGTTAGTGTTTGGGTTATTGTTAGGGTTAGGATTAGGGTTAGGGTTAGGGTTAGGGTTAAGTTTAGGTTTTGGGTTAGGGTTAGGGTTAGGGTTTTGGTTAGGGTTAGGGTTAGGTTTAGGGTTAGGTTTTGGGTTAGCGTTAGGATTTGGGTTTGGGTTAGGTTTAGGGTAAGCATTAGTGTTGGGGTTTGGGTTAGGGTTATGGTTAGGTTTAAGTTTAGGGTTAGGGTTAGCTTTAGGTTTAGGGTTTGGGTTAGGGTTAGGGTTAGGGTTAGGGTTTGTGTTAGGGGTTAGGTTTAGGGTTAGGGTTAGTGTTAGGGTTAGACTTTGGGTTAGGTTTAGGGATAGAGGTAGGGTTCGGTTTAGGGTTAGGTTTTTGTTTAGGGTTAGGGTTAGGGTTAGGTTTAGGGTTTCTGTTTGGGTTTGGTTTAGGTTTAGGGTTAGGATTTGGGTTTGGGTTAGGGTTAGGGTTAGGTTTAGGTTTAGGGTTAGGGTTAGGGTTAGAGTGAGGATTAGGGATAGCGTAAGGGTTAGGGTTAGGTTTAGGGTTTCGGTTTGGTTTTGGGTTAGGTTTTGGGTTAGACTTTGGGTTAGGTTTAGGGATAGATGTACGGTTAGGTTTAGGGTTAGGTTTTCGTTTAGGGTTAGGTTTAGGGTTTGGTTTAGGATTAGGCCTAGGGTTAGGGTTAGAATCAGGGTTAGGGTTTGGGTTATGGTTGGGGTTAGGGTTTGTGTTAGGGTTAGGGTTAAGGTTAGGTTTGGGGTTAAGGTTAGTGTTAGGGTTTGGTTTAGTGTTAGGGTTGGGGTTAGCGTTCATGTTAGTGTTAGAGTTACAGTTTGGTTAGGGTTAGGGTTAGGGGTTAGGGTTAGGGTTAGGGTTACGGTTAGGGTTAGGCTTTGGGTTAGGGTTAGGTTTAGACTTTGTGTTAGGTTTAGGGTATTGGTAGGGTTAGGTTTAGGCTAAGGTTTTCGTTTAGGGTTAGGGTTAGGGTTAGGTTTAGGGTTTGGCTTAGGATTAGGCTTAGGGTTAGGGTTAGAATTAGGGTTAGGGTTTGGGTTATGGTTGGGGTTAGGGTTTGTGTTAGGGTTAGGGTTAAGGTTAGGTTTGGGGTTAAGGTTAGTGTTAGGGTTTGGTTTAGTGTTAGGGTTGGGGTTAGCGTTCATGTTAGTGTTAGAGTTACAGTTTGGTTAGGGTTAGGGTTAGGGGTTAGGGTTAGGGTTAGGGTTACGGTTAGGGTTAGGCTTTGGGTTAGGGTTAGGTTTAGACTTTGTGTTAGGTTTAGGGTATTGGTAGGGTTAGGTTTAGGCTTAGGTTTTCGTTTAGGGTTAGGGTTAGGGTTAGGTTTAGGGTTTGGTTTAGGATTAGGCTTAGGGTTAGGGTTAGAATTAGGGTTAGGGTTTGGGTTATGGTTGGGGTTAGGGTTTGTGTTAGGGTTAGGGTTAAGGTTAGGTTTGGGGTTAAGGTTAGTGTTAGGGTTTGGTTTAGTGTTAGGGTTGGGGTTAGCGTTCGGGTTAGTGTTAGAGTTACAGTTTCGTTAGGGTTAGGGTTGGGGGTTAGGGTTAGGGTTTGGGTTTGGGTTAGGGTTAGGTTTAGGGTTTCGGTTTGGTTTTGGGTTAGGGTTAGGTTTAGACTTTGTGTTAGGTTTAGGGTATTGGTAGGGTTAGGTTTAGGCTTAGGTTTTCGTTTAGGGTTAGGGTTAGGGTTAGGTTTAGGGTTTGGTTTAGGATTAGGCTTAGGGTTAGGGTTAGAATTAGGGTTAGGGTTTGGGTTATGGTTGGGGTTAGGGTTTGTGTTAGGGTTAGGGTTAAGGTTAGGTTTGGGGTTAAGGTTAGTGTTAGGGTTTGGTTTAGTGTTAGGGTTGGGGTTAGCGTTCGGGTTAGTGTTAGAGTTACAGTTTCGTTAGGGTTAGGGTTAGGGGTTAGGGTTAGGGTTAGGGTTACGGTTAGGGTTAGGCTTTGGGTTAGGGTTAGGGTTAGCGGTAGGTTTAGGATTAGGGTTAGGTTTTAGTGTTAGGGTTATGGTTAGGGTTAGGTTTAGGTTTAGGGTTAGGTTTGAGGTTAGGGTTAGTGTTAGGGTTTGGTTTAGTGTTAGTGTTAGGGTTAGGGTTCGGGTTAGGGGTTAGGGTTAGGGTGAGGGTTGTGGTTAGGGTTAGGCTTTGGGTTAGGGTTAGGGTTACAGGTACGGTTAGGGTTAAGGTTAGGTTTTGGTTTATGGTTATGGTTAGAATTAGGGTTAGGGTTTGGATTAGTTTTAGGGTTAGGTTAGGGTTAGGGTTCGAGTGAGGATTAGGGATAGCGTAAGGGTTAGGGTTAGGTTTAGGGTTTCGGTTTGGGTTTGGGTTAGGGTTAGGGTTGGGTTTGGGTTAGGGTTAGGGTTAGGGTTAGGGTTAGGGTTAGGGTTAGGGTTAGAGTGAGGTTTAGGGATAGCCTTAGGGTTAGGATTTGGTTTATGTTTTGGGTTAGGCTTAGGGTTAGGTTTTAAATGAGATTTAGGGTTTGGGTTTGGGTAAGGGTTAGGGTTAGGGTTAGGGTTAGGGTTACGTTTAGGTTTTGAATTTGGGTTAGGGTTACGGTTAATGATAGCGTTTGGGGTAGGGTTAGGGTTAGGTTTAGGGTTAGGATTAGGGAAAGGTTTAGGTTTAGTGTTTGGGTTAGGGTTAGAGATAGGTTTAGGGTTAGGGTTAGGTTAAGGGTTTGGGTGAGTGTTATGTTAGAGTTAGGGTTTCGGTTAGGGTAAACGTTATGGTTTTGTTTAGGGTTAGGGTTAGGGTTAGGGTATGGGTTTGGGTTAGGGTTACGATTAGGGTGAGGGATAGGGTTAATGTTTGGATTTGGATTAGGGTTAGGGTTAGGGTTAGTGTTAGGATTAGGGTTTGGGTTAGGGTTAGGGTTAGGGTTAGGGTTTGGTTTAGGGTTAGGTTTAGGGTATGGGTTAGGGTTTGGGTTATTGTTAGGGTTAGCATTAGGGTTAGGGTTAGGGTTAGGGTTAGGGTTAGTGTTAGGGTTAGGGTTAGTGTTAGGTTTTGGGTTAAATTTAGGGTTTGGGTTTGGTTAGGGTTAGGGTTATGGTTTGGGTTAGGGTTAGGGTTAGCGTTAGGGTTGGCTTTAGGGTTACGGTTAGGGTTAGGGTTAAAGTTAGGGTTAGGTTTAGTGTTAGCTTTTGGTTTAGGGTTTGGGTTAGGGTTAGTGTTAGGGTTGGGGTGGAGGTTCGGGTTAGTGTTAGAGTTACAGTTTGGTTAGGGTTAGGCTTAGGGTTAGGGTTAGGGGTTAGGGTTACGGTTAGGGTTACGGTTAGGGTTAGGCTTTGGGTTAATGTTAGGGTTAGCGGTAGGTTTAGGATTAGGGTTAGGTTTTAGGGTTAGGGTTAGGGTTAGGGTTTGGTTTAGGGTTAGGGTTAGGTTTAGGGTTTCTGTTTGGGTTTGGTTTAGGATTAGGGTTAGGATTTGGGTTTGGGTTAGTGTTAGGGTTAGGTTTAGGTTTAGGGTTAGGGTTAGGGTTCGAGTGAGGATTAGGGATAGCGTAAGGGTTAGGGTAAGGTTTAGGGTTTCGGTTTGGGTTTGGGTTAGGGTTAGGGTTAGGGTTTGGGTTTGGGTTAGGGTTAGGTTTAGGGTTTCGGTTTGGTTTTGGGTTAGGGTTAGGTTTAGACTTTGTGTTAGGTTTAGGGTATTGGTAGGGTTAGGTTTAGGCTTAGGTTTTCGTTTAGGGTTAGGGTTAGGGTTAGGTTTAGGGTTTGGTTTAGGATTAGGCTTAGGGTTAGGGTTAGAATTAGGGTTAGGGTTTGGGTTATGGTTGGGGTTAGGGTTTGTGTTAGGGTTAGGGTTAAAGTTAGGTTTGGGGTTAATGTTAGTGTTAGGGTTTGGTTTAGTGTTAGGGTTGGGGTTAGCGTTCGGGTTAGTGTTAGAGTTACAGTTTCGTTAGGGTTAGGGTTAGGGTTTAGGGTTAGCGTTAGGGTTAGGGTTAGGGTTAGAGTGAGGATTAGGGATAGCGTTAGGGTCGGGTTTGGTTTATGTTTTGGGTTAGGCTTAGGGTTAGGTTTTAAATGAGATTTAGGGTTTGGGTTTGGTTAAGGGTTAGGGTTAGGGTTAGGGTTAGGGTTATGTTTAGGTTTTGAATTTGGGTTAGGGTTACGGTTAATGATAGCGTTTGGGGTAGGGTTAGGGTTAGGTTTAGGGTTAGGGTTAGGGAAAGGTTTAGGTTTAGTGTTTGGGTTAGGGTTAGAGATAGGTATCGGTTTAGGGTTAGGTTAAGGGTTTGGGTGAGTGTTATGTTAGAGTTAGGGTTCCGGTTAGCGTTAACGTTATGGTTTGGTTTAGGGGTAGGGTTAGGGTTAGTTTTATGGTTAGCTTAACAGTTATGGTTAGGGTTTGGGTTAGGGCTAGGTTTAGTGTTAGGGTTAGTGTTATGTTTAGGCTTAGGGTTAGAATTAGGCTTTCGGTTTGGGTTATGGTTGGGATTAGGGTTTGTGTTATGGTTAGGGTTAGATTTTGGGTTAGGGTTAGGGTTAGGGTTAGTGTTAGAGTTACAGTTTGGTTAGGGTTAGGGTTAGGGTTAGGGTTAGGGTTAGGGTTACGGTTAGGTTTAGGCTTTGGGTTAGTGTTAGGGTTAGAGGTAGGGTTAGGATTAGGGTTAGGTTTTAGGGTTAGGGTTAGGGTTAGGGTTAGGTTTGGGGTTCGGGTTTGTGTTAGGGTTTGGTTTAGTGTTAGGGTTAGGGTTAGGGTTAGGGTTCGGGTTAGGGGTTAGGGATAGGGTGAGGGTTACGGTTAGGGTTAGGCTTTGGGTTAGGGTTAGGGTTAGAGGTACGGTTAGGGTTAGGGTTAGGTTTTGGTTTAGGGTTATGGTTAGAATTAGGGTTAGGGTTTGGATTAGGTTTAGGGTTAGGGTTAGGGTTAGGTTTAGGGTTTGTGTTAAGGTTAGGGTTAGGTTTAAGGTTAAGGTATGGGTTAGGGGTTAGTGTTGCGGTTAGGGTTAGGCTTAGGGTTAGAGTTAGGTTTAGCGTTTGATTTAGGGTTAGGGTTAGGTTTAGGGTTAGGGTTTCGGTTTGGTTTAGGGTTAGGGTTAGGGTTAGGGTATGGGTTTGGGTTAGGGTTAGGGTTAGGGTGAGGGATAGGGTTATTGTTTGGATTTGGATTAGGGTTAGGGTTAGGGTTAGTGTTAGGATTAGGGTTTGGGTTAGGGTTAGGGTTAGAGTTAGGGTTAGGGTTTGGTTTAGGGTTAGGTTTAGGGTTTGGGTTAGGGTTTGGGTTATTGTTAGGGTTAGGATTAGGGTTAGGGTTAGGGTTAGGGTTAAGTTTAGGTTTTGGGTTAGGGTTAGGGTTAGGGTTTTGATTAGGGTTAGGGTTAGGCTTAGGTTTAGGTTTTGGGTTAGCGTTAGGATTTGGGTTTGGGTTAGGTTTAGGGTAAGCATTAGTGTTGGGGTTTGGGTTAGGGTTACGGTTAGGTTTAAGTTTAGGGTTAGGGTTAGCTTTAGGTTTTGGGTTTGGGTTAGGGTTAGGGTTAGGGTTAGGGTTTGTGTTAGGGGTTAGGTTTAGGGTTAGGGTTAGTGTTAGGGTTAGACTTTTGGTTAGGTTTAGGGATAGAGGTAGGGTTAGGTTTAGGCTTAGGTTTTCGTTTAGGGTTAGGGTTAGGGTTAGGTTTAGGGTTTGGTTTAGGATTAGGCTTAGGGTTAGGGTTAGTATTAGGGTTAGGGTTTGGGTTATGGTTGGGGTTAGGGTTTGTGTTAGGGTTAGTGTTAAGAGTAGATTTGGGGTTAAGGTTAGTGTTAGGGTTTGGTTTAGTGTTAGGGTTGGGGTTGAGGTTCGGGTTAGTGTTAGAGTTACAGTTTGGTTAGGGTTAGGCTTAGGGTTAGGGTTAGGGGTTAGGGTTACGGTTAGGGTTACGGTTAGGGTTAGGCTTTGGGTTAATGTTAGGGTTAGTGGTAGGTTTAGGATTAGGGTTAGGTTTTAGGGTTAGGGTTAGGGTTAGGGTTTGGTTTAGGGTTAGGGTTAGGTTTAGGGTTTCTGTTTGGGTTTGGTTTAGGTTTAGGGTTAGGATTTGGGTTTGGGTTAGGGTTAGGGTTAGGTTTAGGTTTAGGGTTAGGGTTAGAGTGAGGATTAGGGATAGCGTAAGGGTTAGGGTTAGGTTTAGGGTTTCGGTTTGGTTTTGGGTTAGGGTTAGGTTTAGACTTTGTGTTAGGTTTAGGGTATTGGTAGGGTTAGGTTTAGCCTTAGGTTTTCGTTTAGGGTTAGGGTTAGGGTTAGGTTTAGGGTTTGGTTTAGGATTAGGCTTAGGGTTAGGGTTAGAATTAGATTTAGGGTTTGGGTTATGGTTGGGGTTAGGGTTTGTGTTAGGGTTAGGGTTAAGGTTAGGTTTGGGGTTAAGGTTAGTGTTAGGGTTTGGTTTAGTGTTAGGGTTGGGGTTAGGTTTCGGGTTAGTTTTAGAGTTATAGTTTGGTTAGGGTTAGCGTTAGGGTTAGGGTTAGGGGTTAGGGTTAGGGTTAGGGTTACGGTTAGGTTTAGGCTTTGGGTTAGGGTTAGGGTTAGCGGTAGGTTTAGGATTAGGGTTAGGTTTTAGGGTTAGGGTTAAGGTTAGGTTTTGGTTTAGGGTTAGGTTTAGGTTTAGGGTTTCTGTTTGGGTTTGGTTTAGGGTTAGGGTTAGGATTTGGGTTTGGGTTAGGTTTAGGGTTAGGTTAAGTTTAGGGTTAGGGTTAGGGTTAGAGTGAGGATTAGGGATAGCGTAAGGGTTAGGGTTAGGTTTAGGGTTTCGGTTTGGGTTTGGGTTAGGGTTTGGGTTAGACTTTGGGTTAGGTTTAGGGATAGAGGTAGGGTTAGGTTTAGGGTTAGGTTTTCGTTTAGGGTTAGGTTTAGGGTTTGGTTTAGGATTAGGCCTAGGGTTAGGGTTAGAATCAGGGTTAGGGTTTGGGTTATGGTTGGGGTTAGGGTTTGTGTTAGGGTTAGGGTTAAGGTTAGGTTTGGGGTTAAGGTTAGTGTTAGGGTTTGGTTTAGTGTTAGGTTTGGGGTTAGCGTTCGGGTTAGTGTTAGAGTTACAGTTTCGTTAGGGTTAGGGTTAGGGGTTAGGGTTAGGGTTAGGGTTACGGTTAGGGTTAGGCTTTGGGTTAGGGTTAGGGTTAGCGGTAGGTTTAGGATTAGGGTTAGGTTTTAGTGTTAGGGTTATGGTTAGGGTTAGGTTTAGGTTTAGGGTTAGGTTTGAGTTTAGGGTTAGTGTTAGGGTTTGGTTTAGTGTTAGGGTTAGGGTTAGGGTTCGGGTTAGGTGTTAGGGTTAGGTTCAGGGTTACGGTTAGGGTTAGGCTTTGTTTTAGGGTTAGGGTTAGAGGTACGGTTAGGGTTAGGGTTAGGTTTTGGTTTAGGGTTATGGTTAGAATTAGGGTTAGGGTTTGGTTTAGGTTTAGGGTTAGGGTTAGGGTTAGATTTAGGGTTTGGGTTAAGGTTAGGGTTAGGGTTAAGGTTAGTGTTATGGTTAGGTGTTAGTGTTAGGTTTAGTATTATGCTTAGGGTTAGGGTTAGGGTTAGGGTTTGGTTTAGGGTTAGGGTTAGGTTTAGGGTTTGTGTTTGAGTTTGGTTTAGGGTTAGGGTTAGGATTTGGGTTTGGGTTAGTGTTAGGGTTAGGTTTAGGTTTAGGGTTAGGGTTAGGGTTCGAGTAAGGATTAGGGATAGCGTAAGGGTTAGGGTTAGGTTTAGGTTTTCGGTTTGGGTTTGGGTTAGGGTTAGGGTTAGGGTTTGGTTTTGGGTTAGGGTTAGGG